>RJWM01021401.1:0-35484 GCA_004363535.1 Dasyprocta punctata
TGTAAATTACCTTTCTCTTCTGCAGGCTAGAATGCAAAAATCCAATAAACTGTTAATAAAAATGGAAAGGTCATATGTAAATATCAAAGATCTTGAAAATGAACCAGAAAAGATGATAGTTTGCAGAAAAATATCATTTCATATTCTGTTTCATTGTATTCTAAATGTGATCTTGGTTGTAAATGTTTTCAAGAAAAAAAAAGAGTAGGGAAAGTTTCTATTAAAAAGAGATTAGTTTCCATTCTGAAAAGAGAAGTTTGAGTACTAATTGGCTGTTGGTTTCTGCAACTTCAGAAGAATTGCAAACAATTAAACGCTTTGATATTTTCTCTGATTAAGCAAACTCTTAATAGGGCCTCGTGGAATTATTCCAGAAACACTGAGAGAGCACAATCTGTGTGGGGTGTGTGCATGCAATGGGAGGTTCATTGCTTTGGGCCTAGGAGGCTCATCTTCTGTCGGCAGCCGGGCACCTCAGGATGCAACATTCTCTAGTCTATTCTAAAGGTTGCAAAGAATCAGGGCCCGAAAGAACTGGAGCAACAGAAAGTAGTCTTTTCTGCCCTATTCCATTTATCCAAAGACAGAACAGTCCTTTGAAAGCCGATTTGAAAGTTGAAGTCTCATAAAGGGAATGCATTTAGGCCTAGGGAGAAGCTGAGTTTGAACACACGCTGCTTTTGATGAAGCCATGCATGGTGCCTCTTGATCTTATATGTCTGTATTTTAAGGGCTGCCCCAGTGCTTGAAACGAATGGTTCACAGAAGGGCAAAGTATGGGTTTGGTCCCTTGAATAAGTCCTTGAAAACACATTAAAAAAAAAGTGAAAACACTTTTCTTACACTTTTCTTGTCACATTTTATTTTATCAATGTCTGAACTGTAACATTACTGAACAGAATCAACATGGGAATAAAGTTTCTCTATGAATATGAAGTAATAAGTAGCATTGATTGCTGGTGAAGTCTTTTAGCAGAGGAAATTAATCAATCGATGTGACTTAGGCAGATAGTTTTATGTAGAAGTTCTTATTATTCACCAAAAGCAAAGAATGAATGGATAAAAATACTTAAGCCAATATTTCCTGTTTATCTTAAGTGATCTAATTATTCAGTAAATGTTATGAATGAATAGATGAATTCATTTCACTAGAAACATAGCTATTAAGATAAAATTTTTAAATAAATATACTAGAGTTGCATTTGACATAAAAAGTATGCTTTTTCTCATTAACAAAAAGCTGAGAAAAATGATTAAATATGGAGAAAACCCCAGAAACATCCAAAGGTGCATATAAGTGTAATTTTGAATTTATATGAAAGATCCTTCCAGAAGACATTATTTACAACATTTAAATAACATTGGCTTAAGGTCAGATTTAAACTAAAAGCTATTTCAATTTAAAACTTTCTGATTCCTTGTGATCACATTTCAATTAGACAATGAAAAACAATTTAGTGGATACTTAGCTTAATTGGTTTGCTTCTACTTTTTGACCTCCAGGGCTCTACTTATGTATTCTGTGCAATATGCTTGCACAATTATCTACCTCTTTAGAATGCAAATTTCACATGATTTCATGCAAAACTGTGCAGTTCACTGTTAAGTAATCTTTACTCTTTTAAAAGAGTGGGGTTCAAGATATTGTTTCTAAATCCTAGCATTTAAAAGATCTCCAACTTTTTAATAGGAAATAATAGATGAAACAGTTTATCTGCATAGGTATGACTGTATGTGTCATCAAAACAGAGATATAATGATAGTACGATAAGTTCCTAGTTAATTAAGTATACTAATACTACATGTAAAATCAGCAAGTCAAAAATTGTGCAGTTGCCGGGTGTGGTGGCGCACGCCTTTAATCCCAGCACTTGGGAGGCTGAGGTAGGTGGAGCGTTATGAGTTCGAGGCCTGCTTGGGCTACAACGCAAGCGCAAGGCTGGCCTGAGCTACATAGTGTGACCCTGCCTCAAAAAATCAGGGTTGGGAGTTTGGCTCAGTGGCTTAAGCACCTGCCCTGGCAGGCGTGAGGCTGTGAGTTTGATCCCCGGTGCCGCAAAAAAAAAAAAAAAAAAAAAAAAAAAATTGTGCATTTACAGAGTAGATGTATTTATGTCTATTTTTCCCTAAGTTTGTAAACCTCTCCATGTTCTTAAATGTTTTTTTCTCCAGGAGAAAAAAACTTGTTAGCATGGGTCCCTATTTTTATTGATAATGAATATGAAAGCTAAAGCAGAAATCAACAGTGAATAAAAGTTTTAATTGGAAAATTAGAAGAGAAATAAAAAAAAGTTACATCTTAGGTACTGGTAGTACAGTTAGAAACAATGGAGCTGAGGGAGTCACACCATTTAATTATAAACAGTACCCTATGGCTATTCCTGCTTCCATTGTCCTAAGAGGGATAGAAAAGAACATAACAAAAATCCAGGAGATCTCTGACGCTCTGTCTGAGAAAGCATGCATGTTCTCTGTGCCTGACCTTCTAGTCAACCTTTCCTACCTCACTACACCTCATTATAGGTTTATAAATATATACTACATGTCATAAAGATAATTACATTCAGAGGAAATTCTGAGACAAGTATGCGTGTTGCGTGTCCCTAAGATGACTCAGACCCTGTCAGTCTTTGCTGTCACTCACACCTAAAGTCAGTTGGATACACCTGAGTAGAGGGAACTGGTCTTTATGTTCCAAAAGCTTGATATATCTGTACTTTTCTGTTGTTCTGTTATTTTTGCTATTTTGCCTGCTTTGACCTGTGTGCAGTGTTTTTCTGCTGCTCTAGCACCTTTCCTGGGTTGTGCTGTATTTTTTGTTGGCACTGTTTACACTCAGCACAACTTCCTCTGATCTTTAATAAATGTAGCTGCTTGCTAGTTACTACTAGGTGTATGCTTGACAGTTCCATTCTTATCATACACCAGAGCCTGGTTTATACCAGCTCATTCAACTACAACATTTGGCAAGCCATTCACAGACCTTCAGAGACCTCACCAGCCAGCAAACCAAAAGAAGCCATGGAGTAAGAAAGGAAATCTCATGCTCCCTCATGGGACCCTCTCTCTTCCCCTTTTCAGGGCACTGGAAAGAATCTCAGGATAAGCAGCTGACCACACTGCCAACTGGATATGACGTGATTGTAATACAAAAGGCTTTGGCCTTTACATGGAGCAAGAAAGCTCCTGATGATCAAATGGGCTTTTATTTTTTTGTTGGTTTATGGAACATCAATCAGTGACTGTGACTCCCCTGCAGGGGTGAACCTGAGTTGATCTGAATGGAGGAGACCACTGGTAGGCGAGTGCTACAGCTTAAACAGGAGGACATGCTAGCCCGCACTGAAACTAAAATGCTTTGTCTTAGTCTTCTGGGCAGCTTTCTTGAAGTTTCTCTTGGGTTTGGCCCACTCGCTCTTGTTGGTTTTCTTTGAGCACTGCATCTGGCAGTGTGCCCTCACCCTATAGATTTGAGCAGCCACTTGCATTTGTCTAATGTCAAGGCCACTTGGGTGTCATGGTGTGCAAGTGTTTTCTTTCCGTAAGTTATTTGCCTTCTCTCTTGTGAAATTCTGCACCCCCTCCACATTCACCTCAGTTTTTCATCTATCAGGGTGTTCAATTTATTCGCTCATTGATGGTAAATAAATCAGAAAAAAATACAGTTTCAAAGTATAGTGTCTTCCCAGACTGGAACAGTAAAATGTGTTCATTTAAAGAGTTCTGTTGCTTTTTCCAGTGTCTGCCAGCCATGAGAAGCAGAAAGTGGCAGCCCAGCCTGCTCTCATTGAGGGGATTCACACTGGGTCCTAAAGCTCTTCTATAACTGACTTCTAGGTTTTCTGATAATAGCTGAGCTCTACTTTTCTCTTTGTTTGGTTTTTGCTCTAATAATTGCGATGTTAAGTATGTGCCTCTGTCTAAAATGATGTGTAACTTGTATTTTCTGACTGAGCTTATATAGTACCTCACTTATATTATGAGACCTTATCACTAGAAATGTGTACTTTGTGTCATCATCTAGTGTGATGGGTCAATTAATTGTCAGTTTGTAACACCCAATTGAACTGAATCAGTGTGGCTCTGTGTGTGAAAGTCCCACCTGAGAATTATTGCCAAGAGCATAAAAGCAAAACTGGAGAGGAAGAGGGTGTGCTGTTGATCCTCCTGGAGAAGCTTGTCACACTGGTTTTCCTGTTATGAACTCGGCTGTTCTCATCTATGGAGGAGCGAGGGTCTTCACTGTCACTGAAGATGGCTGCTGTTCTCTTTCAGGGAGCTCTGCTCCTAACCTTGAACATTACTTCCTGGCTCCATTGCAGATCCTTCATCCTACTGGTACAGACTTCTTAGCTTCCACGACTGGCCTTTGGGCTTTACCAATGCAAATGCTGGATACAGTTTTGCACGCGACATTGTCATGCGCTGTAGTCCTCCAGTTGGCTCATGGAGCACATTGCCATGAACTGTAGTTTTTCAGTTGGACTTGTGCTGGACTTGCCATGGGATCCAAGTCCTCAGCTGGATTCTTTAGGTCCCTAGTGTTTTGGCAGATCTCCTGTACTCTTTTGCATTTGACTCTATGCTTGATTATTATAAAATAATCCTACAAATTAAGTGTCCTGTACCAAGTCTTTTCCTGTGTAAATCCTGACTACAGCAAAATTAGTACCAGGAGAGTGGGGTCATTGCTGTGATGTTGCCTGGCCATGTGGTTTAAGAGTCCTTGGAATCAATCTGAAAAGGTTTTGAGAGCCTGGCCAAAGAGGCAGCCCCTGTGTGCTATAAACCATATGGGAGACTGGTCAGAGTCCGGAAAATTGAAAATGAGAGTACTGTTGGAAATGCTGCTGGTTAAGATGAGGCTCAGGAGGCTTCCACTGAGAAGGGCTGCATTGGCTGCTGGATCCCAGGTGGTGTTTCTTGTGCTGTGGCAGGAAGTTGGGCTGCATTTTGCTTGCGTTTGTTTAGAGGTATTGCCTGGGTGGTAGAAAACTTTCAGTGAGGTCTGCATTGAAGGCATAGTGGCATGATTATTGTGGAGAGCTTTGACTGAATCTATGTTTGAAATTAAACGTGGAGAACCAGCAGGGGGATTTGAAGTGTTCGACCAGAGGAAAGGTTCCAGTGGTGCTGTGGATTGCAAGGGTGAAAAAGAAGAAAATGTGATTGTTGAGAAAGAACAGGACAATGAAAGATGACCTAAGGCCTTTCACCAGAAGGGATGTGTGAATTTGAAATGCAGGAGATCCCTGTGTCTTAGTATTACCATGAATTATTATTAAAAGTTAATGTGAAGCAAGGATTGTAATTTTAATAGCTCTCTTAATATGATTTTATTGTAGTTCATAGATATATGTTTGTAACCAAGTTCATTCGTCAAAATATTGTGGATTTAACCTTTAAATATTTTGCTTTTGATGTGAAAATGATTGCAATGAGAATTGTATATATGTAACTGTTATATTAATGTAAATCTGAATAGACCAAGACATGTTAACATCTCACGAATCTGCCACTGGAGACTATGGTGTAAGGGAAATCAGTGTGGTGCTGAGTGTGGAAGGCCCACCAGAGAATTGTTGCCAACAGAATAAAAAGAGAACAGGAGGGGAAAATGATGTGCTGCTGATTCTCCTGGGAAAGCCTGTGCTGGTTTACCTGATATAAACTCAGCTCTCCTCATCTTTGGAGGAGCTTGGGTCCTCACTGTCCCTGAGAATGACTCCACTTCTCTTTGGAAGAACTATGGTCTTTACCTTGGGCATCACTTCCCAGCTCCAGTGCAGATCCTTCAGCCTGCTGGCACAATCTTTCATCCTAATGATGCAGACTTTCTAACTTCCACCACTGACCTTTGAAACTTCCCAAATCCTTGATGCAGACTTGCTTGAGACATTGGTATGGGCTCTAGACCTTCAGCTGATCTCATGGAGGATACTGCCACATTCTCTAGGTCTTCAGATGGAATCATGCAGGACATTGCCATGGGATCCAAGTCCTCAGCTGCATCCTTTGAGTCTCTAGTGTTTGGGCACATCTCCTACACTCTTCTGCATTTCATTTTTTGGGTAATTATTATGAAATAATCCTATAAATTATGTGTCACATGTTAAATGTTTTCCTGTGTAAACCTTGACTACAACTGATGAGATGAGATTTCTTCAGGAGACTGGTATTTGTTCCTTTTTAGACTGGCAGTTACTAGAATATCATCTCTGAAAATGCCTTTTACTCCATCAGAGAGTTTAAGAGCTACATCTTCAGGAAAATAGACTGTGTTTTGGGGTACATGGTGAGCAAGACAATTACTATCCCCTCAAACAGGATATAGATGCTTTCAAATTTGGCTGAGATACATACAGCCAGTGAGGCTTCCCAGCTCTGGATTCTGCTTTGTACTCTTTGTGAACACTGGGTAGATTCTATGGTTCAAAAGGAAAAGTGGTGCATGTGTCCACACAGGGCTAGAGATGTTCTGTTCTCAATGGTTCACTTTTATCAGTGGACAATTTGATAAGAGATGAAATGGGTTGTAGATAATCTATCAGAAGCCTTGTCTGGTTTTCATGTAAAAACTAACACAGGGAAAAGCACTATAAGTCTTCTATGACCATATCCA
Organism: Dasyprocta punctata; assembly: GCA_004363535.1. NCBI lineage: Eukaryota > Metazoa > Chordata > Mammalia > Rodentia > Dasyproctidae > Dasyprocta > Dasyprocta punctata. The sequence goes on from RJWM01021401.1 coordinate 6,623, forward strand.
AAGGAACTTCACCTTAATGGGTAATGGCTCTAGGAATGAAATGCTCAAGAACTATCATGAGATGCCCTATCAGGTCACCAGTAATGGGTTGGGGACTGACTCAGGAACAGGCCTAGTAGAATTCTAAAACCTAAGTTTTACTTCTCCTCTCTGCCAATGGGAGCAGCCTCATTTTTTCCTTCCAAGTCCTTGCTCAGATGTCTTCTCAGCAGTTGGGAAGATTTCCACCCTAAAATCCTTCAAAGGCATCATATTAGATTCTTGTGTAATTAAAATAATGGCCTATGTATGTGCTTGAAGAAAATGAGACATGGCCAACTGTTGGCAACCTGAAATATGCTGCTATATTTTAATTGTATCTTTACTGAAAAGAACATGAAGAATGATCAGAGGTGCATTACATTTAAGTCTTAATGGTCCTCAACCAGCGGACTGATCTGTACGCCAGGAGTAATCCTCCCTTAGAAGTTAATACTGCTGAAGACTCCCTCTTGTCAGATTCCCCTCCCCAGAGGCTGCCTCTCCAGTAACCTGCTCAGTTAGCACCTTCAAGAGAAAAAGACCATATCCCAAATTCACAGCATACTAGTCCTGGGTCTACCTACCATAATGCCCCACATTCAGGGAACTCAACATCTAAGCTGTCCGTTGCTCTACCTCTTCAACAAGTGGTAGTCACCAATGGTACTGTCCAGATGCTAGTCCTTTTTTCAATTCAGATATGTAGCAGTTCAAGGAAAAGTTGGGTGGATTCTCTGAAGATACTGAAAAGTTTGGGGACAGTTTTCATACCCTAACAATGACTTTTGTTCTGACCTGGCAAGATGTCCAACTCATTCTGGTTTCTTGTTGCACAGCAGTATGAAGAAAAAGGATGATAAGGGCTGCAAACAGACTAATGAAGCCTTCAAAGATTTACCCTCTGATACTTAACAATTGCTGTGATATTTGGATCTCAGGATGGGGGTGAGTGGCATTAATACACAGGCTGTAAAGAAGACACCTAAGAGTTGCACATCAAGGCCATTCAACTGATATGTATGATGGATAATCAAACCTGTGAACTGCAATAATCTTAGGTCTTTTTGTCAAGGCCATGATGAGAACCCAGTTTAGCTTTGGTTTGAAGAGCCACTCCTTGAATACACTAATTTATATTCTGAGGCTAGAGAAGATCAAATTATTCTCGAGTAATAATTAATTAGTCAGGCAGTTCTACATATTAGAAAAAAACTCCGGAAACTCCAACTTGACTCACTGACTGAAATAAGCCAATTGGTCAATGAAGTTTATTCAGTCTTTATTAACTGTGACACAATAGAAGATAAACAAGAGCTAATACAGAAGAGATTAACTAAAGCATGCTTGCCCTATTTGATAAACTGTGTGATAAAGCATACAGGCTTAAAGAAAATGAAGGTGTCCGAAAAGTGATGGAAACAAGTCAGAGTTCTTCAAGTGCAGGCGAATGGGGCACCGGGCAAATGAATGCCCCTGGAAGCCACCTAACTCTTTTCAGGCCTGTCAGAACATGAAAGACCCTTGAGACTGGCAGAAGGAGTGCCCTTGTTCTCAGAGAAGAATGAGGTCATCTCTCACCATGATAGGAAGAAAAGCCCCAAGACAGCAAGCGGTGATTTTCAAGAGTATTACAAATAATACACAGGAAACTTGCATGACTTTAGACCTAGTGGAAAAATTATATTTCTCTTTGATACTAGTGTGACTTATTCATTTCTAGATTCTTATTAGGGTAAGCTTTCATCTCATTCTAAAATTGTTGAAGACATTGAGGAATTTAACCAGATAATTTTCTTTACCCCCACTCTGAACTGCTATTTGGAAGATTTCTTTTACAAGTTGACTTTATGATAATATTACAGCGCATTATACAAGTCATTAGAAGAGATACTCTTTTTACTCAGGGCCACACAGTCGTTCAGAACTCTGGCAAATTATGTCCTAATTGCTAGGCAATCAGGCCATGTGACCTCATGCAGACCAACTTCTCAACTTCTCTGCTGAGAGTTGATCCTCAAGCGTGTTATGACAGCACTCCAGGGAGGGCTTTTAAGGCAGGTAGACAAGGCCAGAATGGGCTTTGGAAGTGGTAAAATCCTCATTAAAAAAGTAGTTTCTAGGGCCATTTAGATCTCTTCAGAGTGATAACGGCACTCCTTCATATCCCCAATCACACAGAAAGTCACCAAAGCCCTAGGAATTAGATCTCATCACCACACTGCATGGAGACCCCAGTCGTCAGGAAAGGTCGAGAGAGAAAATCAAGCTCTCAAATGAACCTTAAGAAGACTACATCAAGGAACCCACCATAAGTGCCCACATGTGCTTTTAATTGTCTTAGTGAAACTTCACAGCTCCTAAGCCCAAACTAACCTCTGCCATTTGAGATTCTTTACGGGAGTCCCTTTTTGACATCTGACATTCTTACTGACTCTAAAACTTCCCAGTTCTTTCAACATGCAACCCATCTGGGAACTTTCCAACAGACTACTTCCAGGAATACGGAAGTAAGCTTCTTCCACTTACAGGGACTAACAATAATTGCCAACCAAAATTCTGCCTTGGGGACCAAGTTCTAATCAAGACCTGGAAGGAAGACGGACCTGAAGACCAAATCACACAAATAGGAAGGCCCTTATGCGCCTCTGTTTCTGGCGTTAAGGTACTAGGAATAGATAGTTGTGTTTACATTTTCTAGTAAAGCCCAAACTGCCTGAAACACCAGAAGACAAGAGGGATGACAAATCTACTTCTGTGAACCAGCAGAAAATCTCAAGTTTGTGTTTTATTTGTTTATTTTTTTCCAGAAAAAAAGCAACACGAACCACTCTGTTGAACCAGATAAGGAAAAGATTTGATTTTCTCAAAGTAAATTGTTTACTAGTGTTACTACTTTCTTGTTTACTACACTTGAAGTCCCTATTCTAAATTATAACATGACTTCTTTTATTGTTGCTGTTGCTGTGTTTTATTTTGTTGTTTTGGTTTTTTGGGTTTATTTATTTATTTATTTATTTATTGGTGCTGGGGATTGAACTCATGACCTCGTGCTTGCCAGGCAGGTGCTTATGCCTCCGAACTAAATCCCCAACTCCTGTTAATTTTTTTTCTTTTTTTTTTTTTTTTTTTTTTTTTTTTTTTTTTTTTTTTTTTTTTTTTTTTTTTTTTTTTTTTTTTTTTTTTTTTTTTTTTTTTTTTTTTTTTTTTTTTTTTTTTTTTTTTTTTTTTTTTTTTTTTTTTTCTGTTTCTTTTGGAACCTTGCTGGGTTATTCAAAAACAGCCTCTAATAAACATAATAAACAGTGATTAATTATGTGAGACCTTGAAGTTAGTCACATCTTCCTTTGGTCTTTAGTAACCTCGTAAGAACTTGACAGACAGCCTCAACAAATTTGCCCAGAGTATTACAGTCCTTCAAAACCGTATAGACTCACTCACAGTGGTGGCCAACCAACATCACAGGAGACTAGATGTCCTGGTGACATTATGTTTGTCTCTATAAGAAGAATGTAGTTCCTATGTCAATAGTTTTGAAATAGGGATAGATATAACACAGAAATTGGCTTATCATGTACTTCTAAAATCCATGACAACTTATTTGAGTTATGGATCTCCTGATCAAATAACTGGAGTCAGTGTTGGCTGTTGTCCTGACATGATCTTATTTTCTTTTTTTTAAAAAAAACAAAAGAGATGTTATGGTTGATACATTGTGTCTACTTGAGAAGTTTAGAAGTTTAAGTGAGAGACTCAGCAGGGAGCCAGGGTTCTCACTTTGTAAATATCCTCATCCCCTGCAAGAGGAGGGCAAAGAGATTTTGTAAGTGCTACATCTGCCCTAAGGAGTGGGCGTGGACTACATATACTCTAAGGGAGGAGAAGAGGCTTGTTTTCTCCCTTTTGCTCTGACTACTCTTGCTCTGGCTGTGGCCTTGAAGTGCTGCCCTTGTGCCATGCCACTCTACCTTGGAGCCAGCTGATTATGGACTGAAACCTCCAAACACTGTAAGCTAAATAAACCTTTTCTTCCCTAGTTTCCAGCATGAGGTATTTTGTCTCGGCAACTAGAGAAAAAGCAAATGAATAAATACAATGATAAAGAATTTAAAAACAAAATAACAGAAGATTAACACTGGTTAATATATTGGGAATTGTCTTTAAAGTCATTGTTCAGTTTATAAGACATAGGTATGAGAAAAATGATCATACAATCAAACAATGAAAGCAATGTGACCTTTATTAATGCTTTTTGAGATCATACTATTTAGCTCTTATATACATAATCTCTTAGCCAAATTTGTTTCTTCTTGTTTAACAGTCCTCAGACTACTGATGGCTCTATCTCAAGGTCAGAACCTGCCTCCACATTCATGCTTTATCAAGAAATTCTCAGTGGAAGAACTCAGTTCCTTTGAATTCAAGATCAGAGAGCAATGCAGTGCTTGGTCTCCTCATGGGTGAGACCAACACACTTATTCCACCAAAAGTAGCCATAGAAGATGGGTCTTCTTAGTACAAAACTCCTTAAAGATTTTTGGGGACCAGGGCTTTCAGAGAGGAATGGTATAATTGGAAACAATGGAACTGACAGGGACATTCACATCCCTCCATTTAATTCTAAACAGTACCTTATGGTTGTTGCTGCTTTCATTGTCTTAAGAGGGGTAGAAAATAAATAAAAGTAAAGTAAAATTATATAAAATGAAATAAAACAATATAAAATAGCAGGAGATCTTTGATGCTCTAGCCAAAAGTACATGCATGTTAGATTTCCTCACCTGATCTTCCAGCCACCTCTATCCTCACTACAGATCCATGAATATGTACTACATGTCATAAATACAATTAAGAGTGATGGAAGCATGTATCAAGCCCTAAAGATGATTCAACCCCATACCAATCCTTCCTGTCAATCACACCTAGAATTCAGTGAGAAGCACCTAAGCAGATGTACCTGGTCTTCAAATTCCAAAAACCTGATTTGTCTATGCTTTTTTTTGGTTATGTTTTTGTCAGTAGGTTATTTTATTTTATTATTATTGATATGTTTTGCTTTGGCCTGTGTTCTCTGCTTTTCTATTACCCTTGGACCTTTCTTGGTCTGTGCTATATCTTTTGCTGGCACCATTTGCCCTGAGCGAGACTTCCTATGATCTTCAATAAATGTAGCTGTTTGCTACTTATTACTGGGTGTACACTTGGCAGGTATTTCCTTGTCAGACACAAGAGCCTGGATTTTATTAACCTATTCCACTGCAACACTGGAGTGGGCACACCCTTATGAGGGGGTAATACACTGTTCCATCTGCAAAGGCAGGCAGCCAGCTTTCAAGGATTAGCTCTCGGGATAGGGTTCCATGATCATTATCTCAGTCCTCACATCATAGCTCTGCAATTGTTATGGCAGAAGGATGGTTTCTTTTCTAGCAAAGATTGCTTCAGTTGATGGTGCTCTCAGGCATGTTGAGCTCCAGCTTTTCTGAAATCCAAGTGATTTTAGATTTAGGACAATGACTCCAGCCTTCTCAGCATAGCTGAATGTCCCCATAAATCTGTTTTTGCGTAGTGGTCCAGCATCAAAAAGGATAAGGTCTTGTAGGGTTAGTGAATCCTGCCCAGTTAGCTCTTAGACATTTGTGCATCACCAAAATATCTCTATGCAGAGCCAAGGAGATATTTTACCCATGATTTATAGTAACAAAGGATACAAAACAAAGTTCAAACATCATTCTCCTTTTAGTTACCAGTATTGAGCGTCTATTGGGCCAAGTGAAGAGTCATGGTAAATAACAAAACTGGTTTTTAAATCCCTGTTTGTCTCAGAAGAAAACACAAATTATGCTGTTATAGTCAGGGAATAGATTTAATATAGGTAATATAATTTTTAGGATTATTTTATAATAGTTACCCAAAAAGTCAAGTGCAGAAGAGTACAAGAGATCTGTCCACACACTAGAGACCTGAAGAATTCAGCAGAGGACCTGGATCCCATGACAAGGTCCTCCACAAGTTCAACTGAAGGCCTAGAGCCCACACAAACGTCTCATGCAAGTTTGTATCATGGATCTGCACTGGGAAGGCCCAAATTTCAGTAGCAGAAGCTAGAAAGTCTGCACCATTGGGATAAATGACATGTGCCAGCAGGCTGAGGGATCTGCACTAGAACTGGGAAGTAATACTCAAGGTAAGGGCCAGAGCTCCCCCAAAGAGAACCACAACCATCCTCAGTGACAGCAAGGATTCTAGCTTTTCTGATAATGAGAACAGCTAAGTTCATATCATAAAAACCACCATGACAATCTTCTCCAGGAAATACAACCGCACATCATCTTCCCCCCCAGTTTTGCATTTATGCTGTTGGAAACAACCTTCAGGGGGGCCTACCACAGCCAGAACCACACTGATTCAGTTCCTCTGGGTGTCAGAGGTTGCCTGTCAGTTAATTCACCACCTACGCTTTTAATAAATAGGTAAGGACCAGTGTTCTGCCTGGTTTCCCATCCCCATAGTGGTGTCTGATTTTGCCATGACTATGTCAGTGCCAGTTTTTGTCATATATTGTAGTAAGTTTTGATAGGTTACCAATTTTATACCACATTTGTTATGCAAATAGGTATATGAACAAATCACATATTTTGTAAGTTTAAAAATGAAATCAGTTTCATATGAATCCTGGTCTTAATTGTCTAAAAGCTTTCATGATGAGAAATATAATTTTTCAAACCAAATGTTTACTAAAGCTTCACTATAAAAGACTGTCTTACCTCATTTACACTAACCACACAAATATATTCATTCATTCACATGCTCAGGCACCCAAAAGGGAAAAAATAAAAGAGGTAACCCCTCTTCTCAAAGCTTAACATTAAACTTAGTCAGGGTTAGCCTTTTTGGCTATTTTAGATAACTGAGGTTAGTAGTTCTGTACATAATTAGTAAAAGGATTTGGTGAAGTAGAGAAGTTGCATGGTTTTCACAGACCTGTGTTTCCATCTCTATCATGAAGTGTTTGGGTTAAATTCAAATTCTCATTCATTTTGTCCTTTATCGATTATATTATGAGTTGTTCTAGAATGTTTTGACAGTGAACCTTAAAAATGAGAACTTTTCCATAAGATACATTCATAGTTAATCTTTATTTTTCTTTTCAAGTATATCCTTTTTTTCAAAGGCTTAACCTTTTTCTGAAATTAGACTCATTAAGGTGCCCATTCACTGCATTTCATAAGCTCAGATTAATTTTTCTCAGATTTGTAATCATTGTCATGTGAATGCTTGATATTTCAGCACCAACTTATATGTATGCCACTTTGAATATCTATTTTATGCATTATGTTTGTAATGGTTCTCACATAGTATATTTATATCTATCATAGAGAAGTTATGACTACTTTTCTCATGTATGGTGAATTTCTGCTTAATTTTTTAGGATAATTAAGGTCAATCTACAGTACCGTAGAAATTGTCAAACTATGTCTGGGTTTGAATCTCAAAGTAAACCCATACAAGGACTATACATTTGGAGAAAGTTGCCTAATTTTCCTATACCTATATAATGTGCTACTCCGCTACCTACTTTAGAGAGCAATATGAGGTTTACAGTTTAAACCCTATTATTATTATTCCTCTGGAACTTGAAGTATTGCTATTTATTTTGTAGTATAATTAACTTAAATAATAAATCAACTTAAGAGATTTAGATAATAGCCCTATTTAAAAGGCTTTTTGCATAAGATCTGAATTATAGAAATGATTATTCTAGTATATTTGTATCAAAAGAAAAAGCATCATTGATTGAAAGACTGCTTTTGTATGGTCTTATATTTCTTACTTTCATGGAGACGTGTCTTAACCAGCCAAGTTCCAAATTGATTTCTTTTTCTGTTGCTGCTCTTGTAATTAAATATGCTCCATTCTTCTTCCTATAAAGTACATATGAAATTTGAACTACACCAGATAAGCTTTTAGTCTAATATGCTTTGGGGAAGAGATACCATGTTTTTATATGGAAATACTATCAGTATCTTTAGGATATTTTAGCTGTATTTCAAATCAATTTCTTTCATATCTTGAGGTTATACTAACCCTCCTGCTCATTACATGATACAATATTTTAAGAATTCTTCATGGTTTGGGAAAATGCACATGATTTGGAGCTTAGGATTATACTCATGGTGTAAGTTTTGTGTGTTTTAATTATGTTTTTCTTAGATTCTTTATAGTCTAGGATAAAATACCTACCTCTTTATTCTTAGTACTGTGCCTGTGTAATAAAAGAGTGGAATAATAATGATCTAAGTACTCACTAAATTATTGGGGCCAGGCGTGGTGGTGTGTGCCTGTAATCCCTTCACTCAGGAGGCTGAGGCAGGAGGATCATTGCAAATTCAAGACCAGCCTGGTTACAAAGTGAGCTCAAGGTTAGCCTGAACTGCATAGTGAGATCTGTCCCAAAAAGACAAAAAGAAAGTTCAAATAAAGAAAATATTTAGATTATATTACAATAGAAAATTGATGTTATTCTGAAGTTAGGATAAATATGCCTATATAGTTTTAAACTAATTGCTAACAATATAAAAACTAAGGAGTGTAATATGACTTCAAACGTGCATTTTCATTACTCTTAAATATTGAAGTTGAAAATTTAGAATCATAACACAAATGAAAAAATGCAAGTGAAAAGTTGTTCAAATCACCTGCTACACATCTTTGGATTTGACATTTTTGAAATATATTTAGCATCACTCCTGAGGCAGAGCAATTGTTATAAGAAGACAAAGAAATGGACAGCAAAAATGTAGTTTGTCCTTATGTTTCCCCTACATATGTGAGCAATTTCTAGGGAAATTATAAAAATATATTTTGACATCTGCAAGCAAAATCTGTGAATGCCAGAAATTACTTTGGATTTTATTTTATAAATGAGACTATTTTTCTATAGCTAGATAAGCATGGCAATGAGAATAATATCAGTATTTTCTTCTACTGTCCATTATACTACCAAAGGCTCAATGCATATATTGAAAAACTGAGTATATTAAAATACTGGCTACTATCATCTAGGGTTTGGTTGCACACATTATGAGGGTAGAGGTGAGCACACAGGTAAAGGAAAAGACGTGAAGTAGGATGTAGTAGTGTTGACAGAGCAAAAGAGTAACTTTTATACTATATGGTATCATGCAACTTTTAATACTTTCACGTCTGCCAATTGTTTATAGACATGGACTTGCGCCACTTTAGATTCTTGGGATATACTAAGTTTTCTTGTTTCTTTTAAAATAAAGCCATTAAAGCAGATGTTGTGTGTATTAGGGATATCCAAAGAAACAATACTAATAGACTTTAAGAAGCAGACCTATGAAGAAGTTTAGTTACAACTCACCTACATTATTGTGGAAGCTGAGAAGTCCCACTCTTGTATCTGTACCATGGACACCCAGAAAATCCAGTGCCATCTTTCAAGTTCATCCTAAAATTCAGTGGAGCCAAAAGTCCTACTCCAAGTACTATATTCACCCATTACCACAATAGAAAACTAGGAGGGATAATAACCAAGGGTATAAAAATATGAAAAAAATGTTATTTTTTTATGTTATCCACGGCAGGATATTTTCAGAAGATACTCACATTTCAGAAGGTAGATGACCTTTATTAATGTGATTGGGCATCTTCTAATTTATTGACTGCTGAGCATAACAAAAAGGCAGAAAAAAGGCAATTCATTCTTCATTGTTTGGATAGAGCATCTTGTGTATAGACAACTTTACTCCTCTTTCATATGAACTACATCACTAACATTCTTGGGCATCCAGCCTGCAGATGGCAATGGTGGAATTTCTCAGTCTTCATATTCATGGCTCTAAATCACTAATATTAATCTCTTTCCTTAAAGCTGTGCATATCCTATTGATTGTTTCCCTGGAGAATGCTGAGACACAGTTTTGTGCCCAAAATGCTTCTAGAGAAATGGAACTTTTAGCATTAAATTTCTAAACTATTCTGGAATTTCTGGAATTGTCTAATGCCATTAGATTTAAAGGCACTCATTTCAGGAAAACAGTACAAATCATTCAAGGATTTGTCTCTTCTTCTAGGGAAAATAATTAGTACATTTTAGGCTGTAATCTAAACAGGTGTATCATTTTTAGAGGACTTTTTCTTTGTTTTTTGTCTTTCTTTGCATAGTAATGACAGAAGGCAATGTATAACTTAAATACACCAAGTTAATAAGGATAGACTGTTATAATTAATTTTATCAGATAGCCTGGTCTAAGGAATGTCCCATAAAGTGGGCCACATTTTATATCTTCTTGTGTCTCTAAGGGTGATTCAGAGAGAGATTATACTTTAATTAGTAGACTGAATTAAAAAAAAAACAATTCTGCCGTCACTAAAGTAGGTGGGCAATACACAATCCATTGAGACTCTAAATAGTGCAATTTGGCAGAGAAACAGAAAGACAGAAATGGCTGAAAGTGATCTTCCTGTGTGAGCTGAGATATGCATCTTTTTATATTTATGGAAATCAGTGCTTGTGGGTCTTGCACCTTCTATCTCTAAGGTGCACACCATTAGACCTCCAGTTCTAAGGACTATTTTTATTTTCACAAGATTTTTGTGATGATTCAGGATATAACTTTGCTTCGGGATTCAGCATCAAAAATAGTTGTGTGTATTTTCCTACATATTGATATTCCTACCTGAAGTTTAAATTTAGAGTAGACAATTACTATTGTTAATGCAAGGATGAGTCTGTTGTTGGTCATTTCTTCTGTTATGAACCCACACAAGAAAAATAAATTTTTATGACTTTTCCTTTTGGACCACTACATTTTCTCTGTGTATCTAATACTGTTACCTTCATATTCTTTACTTTTTTTATATCTATTGAATCTGTAGTTATGTCACTTTTTATTCTAGACATTGGTTGCATATGCCTTTTTAAGAAGATTAGTTTGGCTATATAGGTTTATCTAACTTACAGACAGAAAAAAATACGTAGGACCAGAAAAATGCTTTTGGTTATTAATTTTTAAAATATTTTTGTGTCACATTTTTATATTCCTTATGCTTAATCAAAATATGGTTTCACTGTAAATTCACATAAAATTCTAACAAAGAATACGCAGAGATCCTGGATATAGTTTGCTCAATTTTCTCCCATCCAGAACAGTTCACAGAATTATAATACAATATTGAACAAGAATACTGACCTTGATAGAATTTAATTTTCTCCTTTTGTAATCATTTCTATGTATCAATGTATAGGTATTTTATTGTATACTTTATTATGTATATGTACACTCATGTATTCAGCACCACAATTATAATATTGAGTTGATTCATCAGAATCATTTTATGAACTGTTATTCTTTCAACACCACACAAATATTGTCTGTCTTCAAATCCATCACTTTTCTTTCAAATTCCTAGAACTCCCAAACCATTCACCACCTCTCTTTTTGCATTCTTTATCTAAAAATTACAAACTCCCTTTGGAATTAACTTTGACCCCTGGATTATTTAGAATTTTGCTATTTAATTTCTAAATATTTGTGTATTGTGCAGGAACTGTTTTGGTTATTCAGTTCTAATTTCATTATGGTGTAGTGAGACAACAAAATCTTACAACTCATGAAAGATGCTGTATGATCAAATTTTCATTCCTTTGTATGGTTCAATAGTATTAGATGGCAACTGGGGACCAAATTTTGTATATTCAGGAGCCTGTATAAAGTTAGCTGAACTGCTTTGAGATTTTAGGTCTGATGAATGAAACGGCAATGAATAGAATTTTTGTGAAAATATGTGTTCATTTATTTTGAATGAATATTCAAGTGCACAAATCCTGAATGAAGGCAATGGTGTCTTTTTCTTTTTTTAATTTTTGCCAGGTTTGCTAAAACTTTATTGATTATTTTTCAAAAGTAGGTTTTTACTTCATATATTTCTCTATTTTATTAATTTCATTGATTTCTGGGCTTGTTTTATCAGTATGTACATCTATTTGTGCGATCTGATTTAATTTACTTATATTTTTCTAGTTTCTTGAGTGAAGGAATTAGATTTTTATATTTGAAGACTTCTCTTGACAAGGTAAGTGTTTAGTGCCAGAATTTTTCTTTCAGCATTGCTTTAGATACATCGCACATACTTCGATATACTGTATGTTTTTTTTCATTAAGTTTTATGTATATTTTTTAATTGGTTTGCTCATTTTTTGACCTATAAAGTGTTTAAAAGTAACAGTTTTTATGTTTCCATGTTTAAGTTTGCCTTTTGTTTTTTGTTATTGAGATCTAGGCCGACTCCAATATGGTCAGAGAATATACTCTATATGATTTTAATTTTAATTAAAATTTTTGAGACTTGTTTTATGACCCAAGTTATACCTTAATTTGCTAAGCATTCTGTGGTCAGCTAAAAAATGTGCAAATTTTCCCTTTCTTTTCTATTTTCCTTCCATCTTCTCCCTTCTTCCTTTTTTATGGTTTTTAGTTTAGGTGAATTATGTTTCCTCAAGTTTAATAATGCTATCCTACTTAAATTCTACTGTTATCCTAGTTAGAAACACTTTTTTGAAATTTAAACTTAATTATATTAAGTTTTTAGCCCTATAAATTCCATTTGCTACATTATATAACCTCTATTTTATTGCTAAAACTTATTATTTCCCAATTTTTTCAAAAACTTTGACTTGTTACTTTTAATAACTTCTATTTCATTGCTGATATCTTTTTAAAATTAATTTTAAGGTAATGTGTAATTAAAAACTGTATTCTTTTCATGGCTATTTTTAAATGGTTGTCACTTGATTTTAATATATTTTTCTTGGTCATGTCATTTACTACTTTTCTCTTATAAATTGTGATTTTCTTTGTTCTTGGTTGGACAAGTAATTGTCAATTGTATAATTGCTCTATTTGTTACAAGACTCTGGGTTCTATTTTAGTCTTTTATCGTACTTCTATTGACTAGGAGTCAAAAGATTAATTTTTAGAGCTGTGCTCAGTGCCATGTAGTCTCTCTGACTTATGTAGTGACAATGATATTCTCATTCGTACCTATTAGTCACAGGTAAAGGGGTAAAAGGGGTTTTCCCAGACCATGTCTTTGAGCAATTTTTTTAGTAGGAAATTTCAGAGTCCACCAGGACAATGATACTTCTCTGGCTAAGGGATTGTTTTTGTAGAATTCCTCCTAATTATAGAGGAATAGGATACCTCCTCACTGGATTATTTGTTCAAGTGTGATCATCCACTATGGTACTCAACAACTACCTTCCAGATGAATATGTTAAGACTGTGCACACAAAGAGGATTCAAGGACTCAACTATTTACGGTAGCATCCTCTCCTCCCTTTGAGTGTTAGAGATCACTTCCTGGAACAGGTATTTGCTATGATGGGAAAATTTCTGAGAACCCCCAACTATAGCACTGTTCATGGGTAGATGAGGAATAAAGTTCACCTTTTTATTTTTCTGTATTCTACTTTGGTTGACTCTTCCCTACCCCCAAGGCTTATAATTTTTCTCACTTAAGAGAAAATATGAGTAACATACCTATGAAACGTGTAGACTGCAAGCATATGAGGACACAGAATTGGTCATCTCTGGAGGACACAGTCAGAAGTCATCCCCTTGGAAACATGCAGCAGCCCTCACCAGATACTGAATGTGCTGTATCCTTGGTCTTGGACTTCCTATCCTCCATAAATATACCAGAAAAAGAAATTTGTTGTTTTTGTATTATTCAGTTTATTGTAATTTTAATGTACTATACTAAGACAAATATTAAAATATCCTTCTTTGCAGCTATAGCTGTGTTCCACAAATATTGATATTCTCTCTTTTTGGACTTAACCTTTAATCCATTCATTATTTAGAATTTCAGTATTGAATTTCTAAATACTTGTGCATTGTGTGGACATATTTTTGGTTATCCAGGTCTAATTTAATTATGGTATAGTGAGACAACATGCTTTGCATGACTTGAATGTGTTTCAACTTATTTAGACTTGTTATACTTGTAAGAGGGTGTTCTATTGTGTTACGTGCACAATGTGCCCTTGAAAAAGAGTATGTAATCATCTATTTTTGAATAGTGCATTCTATAAATGTTGACAGATTTAGTTATTGTTCATGTTCAAATAGCTTTCATCCTTGCTGACTTGGTGGAAATAGTCTATAAATGAGAGTTTCTAAAATTGGATAATTACGTACTTACCTTTCCTTGCCATACTATTGTCACTTGATTTATTCTGCATTTATGTTATTAAATGAGCTAAATTTCCATGGTATAACATCATTTTGTTGAATTAGCTTCTTAACCATTGTGTAATACATTAATCATTTCTTATATTATCCATTGCTTGAAAAACGTACTTTTCCTGATAATTATTTTGACTGGTGTTAGCATGATATATATTTCATTTTCACTCATTTGGGTTCTTATAGGTATATTGTGTTTCTTATAAGAAGTGTAAAATATTGTCAAATAAGGAAATCTATGTTTTAATTGTTATCTGTAGACCAATTGTAATCCATATGATTATTGATATATTTGAGTATCAATTTATCATCTTGCTATTCACTTTCTCTGGAAATAGCTACATTATTTTGCCTTTATTTTTAAAGGATTATGTCATTATACATTGAATTCTAGAATACTATGCCTTATTTTTCAACAAATTTTAAAACAATTTCTATTTCTTTCAAATTATGTCTGTTGATTCTTTGTATTTTGTCCTCTGTGTATAAGGTGCATTTTTCCTAATCACTTTATGATTTCTTTCTATCTTCAGTTTTCAGTTTAAAAAGTTGTGTTTATATGTTGTTCTCTGTATTCAGCTTGCTTAGAGCTTATTAAAATTCCTCATTGTTAAATTGATGCCTAATTTTTCTAACTTATGAAAAAATTTCACAAAGCAGTCCATATTTTCTGTATCTCATTTTTTTCAATTTTTAGTAAAATGCAATTCAAACTATTTTAACATTTTTCTACATATATCTGATTTTTCTGTTTACATTTTTCTTTCATCTATCAATGTTACTATTGTATTTTAAAATATATTTAAACCTTCCACAGGTTTATATTTCTTTTCAAATATGAGAACATTGTGTTAAATGAAGATTGTTTCTGATGTTTTGCTACTTTGTTTCCTGAAAACAATCTGAAATGAAGATCTCCATAATAAAGCTTTTCTGAGGAAGAATCTAGAAGATGTGCATACATGTATCACTGTAATCTAAACTGATGACTTTAATTCTTTCTGGAATGAAAACAAAATTCACTATATGCTTGAGTCTTCAAACTCATGGTTCTCATTTTATACCACTATAATATCTTTTATTCTGTTTTCCTCTTCTTGTAAGAATGTCATGTTGACAACATCATACATCTATTAACAGTAACTTCAACTTTAATTTGTAGTTTCAATATATAATTCTGCTCAGAAGAACTGTTTGAACGGCTCACTAAATTATGCATTTACTCTACAGATATTTATCCAGCTCTAAATATATATACATAAAGGACAAATTATTTCCTCTCATGTAACTTACAATGCAATGTGAAAAATGAGAAATACATATGTTTTATTCACTCCATGCTGAAGTGCTAGTTGTTTTATGAATTAAAAATATTTATGTCTCCCTAAAACCTATACGTGAGGCCCTACTCTCCAATGTGATACCTAACTATGAAAGGTAATTAGGATTAAATGGATGTGGAACGCCCATTGTAAGATGAGGTGATAGATTTAATTGAATGAATTTCATATATTTTGTGGAGTTTCAGGTAAAATAAATGGCTGATGAATTAATGTAAGAGAAGAACCTACATTTTTCTTATGGAAACACTTACGGCCTGAGGAACTATGTAAATCCTAATGGAGTTTTTTTTAAAAAAGGGGAGCATTCTTAGACTGGGAAAGGTGTACATATTGGAATAATAATCAACAAGTATTCCAGCACCATGTTAAGTTTGAGACATTGATTAAGAACCTAAGATAAGAAGTGAGTGGTTGACTATGCAAGTAAGTTTATTGAAAAGTTAACCAGCGCTGAAGACTCAGAATGCCATTATGATTTAAAATTATAGAATTATAGATTATAATTAGTTGTAAATTGCATATTGTTATTAAGATTAAAGTTGCTGTTAAATCCAGGAACCTAGGTGAGTTCTCCCTGTAGTGTTTATAGATATAGTAACAGAAAAAAAAAAAAAAAACCAAAACAAAACAGAAAAAGGAATTCAAATTTCTAGTTTTAAAAAAGGAGAAAGGTAGTATAGTTTTTATCTGAAGTATCCCCCCAGAGACTTGAGTGTTACAAACATATCAGACTGTGCCCTATTGGGAAGGGGGTGAATCTTTAGGCCGAAAGGCATAGTGGAAGAAAGTTACTTGATTAGGCATGCATCCTGGGAGGGGCTATTGGGACATCATCCCCTTCCTCTTTCTTTCCCTGTGCTTCCATTCCATTATTTGTTGAGCAGCTTCACTCCACCAGTCACTACTTACCGTAAGATACTATCTTGCCACTTTCCCCATGTTATAAGGGCAATTCACCATGGACTGAAACCTCTGAAACCGTGAACAAAATCAAATTTTCCTCCTCATAAGTTGTTTATACCAGGCATTTTATGCCAGTGAAAGATAATTGACTAATAAAAGAGAACATAACCAAAGAGAGGAGGAAAAAAATAAGTAGAAAATCCCAGGAAGTATAAAGCAAAGAAGACAAAAAGACCACAATCGATTTTCCCAAATATATATGAGAGATTAAAAAAAAAACAAACAAGCAAACACATGAAAGGAAATGTGATCACTGAGTTTAGATCACTAGAAATATGGGAAACATTGAAAAGTCTCAAGGAGTTGAAGAGATCAAATTTGAATGAAGAAATATTAAGAGATTTGTGAGATAAGAAGAAAGGACATCCAGTTATGGATAGTTTCTTTAATTCATTTATGTGAAGCAGTTTAAATGTAATTTAAGGAAATAGATTTGCTGGGGGCATTTAAAAATTTAAAAATACAAAAGCACATCTACAATGATAAGAATAAGATAACAGAGACAAATAAAGTCAAAAGAAACAGTGTAAATAGTTATATAAATTTGACTATATAATAAATTTAGAAACAATGCTGAGGCAAAACAAATAAAATCTATCCAAACTTAAGATTCCAAGTTTCAGGAATGCTAGGGGGGTAAAATAAAATTTTCACATAAAAAGGCTACAAGGAAATGTACTGTAAAACAATGGCAATAGTAAGAAGTAAAGACAATATACAGAATAGCCGGGACATAACTCAGCAGCACAATGCTGGCCTGGCAAGTGCAAGGTCCTGAGTTCAATATGCAGTACAAAAAAAAATACAGAATATTGATATGTGGGCAAAATTTTTAATGAAGAAAGACTATTAATGTATGAAGAAAGTATTGGAATTTGTATCAGATTCTAGAATATACAGGACTTTTTTCCTAAAGATAGATCTGGATATATATGACTTTAGATCACGTATATATAGATTATGGATATTGATTACTAAATTGACTTTTAGGTTATCAGTATTAAATGAAGTTGTAAGGCCTTCCATAGCCTCTTCTAGCTATTGTGCCTTATATATTGCATATGTATATCTCTATTCCATTCAATACTCGTTTTTCTCTAATTTTACATTAATTTGTGTTTCTCTCCCACTACATCTTTGATGATAGAAATTACCTTTAATACTCTTGAATTCTGGGCAAATAGAATGGCTGTTTATAAAGTGCATAAAAAGCACAAGAAATGTATTGGTAGAAGGCTATTGGTTTTAAAAGTTTTACACATCTAAAAGAAAAAGATTTCAAGTGTCATCTAAGGCCATAGTGATGAAAAGTTTTTTGTAGATGCTTATATATGTAATACAAAGAATTAATTTTTTTCAATTCCTATGAACTCAGCATTTTTCTTCATGAAAGGATAAATTGGGGATACTGTCTTACCAAAAATTATAGTTTTCACGAGCAGAAAAAAAATTCCCTCATAGTTTCTTGAGTCTTTCTTTATGCCTTAGAAAGAAACAACAATTTATTTGTATGAAGAGAAGCTTAAAACCCTCTAGGTGTTTCAGTCAGAGAAAATTCAACACCAGGAATTGGTTACATGGGTGACTGAAAACCAAAGGAATTCAATGTATGAGAAAGTAAGCAGGAGATTAGAAACAGCAGGAAGCACCACCACTGCCAGGACTAGGGGACACTTGAAAGAAGTGATGCAAAGAGAGCCCTGAGTTACTCTATAGCAAAGGCTAAAAGCCACAGCAGGATGTGGGACCACCCAAAAGGGCTGTATTGTGGGACTGATGATGAGGAGAAGAAATACAGGATGCAAGTGAAGTAGTTAGAAGTGGGAAAAAAAAGAAAGACAGAGAATAGTCTTATTTATTCCCTGTATTTATATTGAAACTATTCTATCCTCCCAGGTCTTACCACAGGACAGAGAGCAAGCAGCCCTATAATGTTGTTGTCCTACCTTAGGCAAAGCAAGAGGGGAAAGTTTTTCAAAGGAAATAGGTAAATTATGGGCATATATACTTAGACAATAAGTATTCAAGAATAAATTGCCTAAATATATCTTACTAAATAATATAAGATGATCACAAAGCATTTGCAATTGTTTCATTATAATGGAACAACTTGGCAGAAACTTACAGGCAGCAGAGTCATTAGGATGTGTTTCCATTTGTTCATAAATGTGCATCGATACAGAAAAATCAATAGCTCGATCTTTAGTTCTTCATTTGCTTCACACATTTAGAGAAAGAAAATCCATTATTCTTATCTGATTTAGAAAAAAATAGTGGTGAAATGGTAGAACTAAATGACTTGGGAACATAGGAAGAAATGGAGCAATATTTAAGTTTTGGATCAGTATTGAATGCCATTTTTAGTTTGAAATTAGCCATTTGATTATGCTACAGTAACATATTGTCAGACAACATGAGTAATAGCAATCACAATTAAAGAAAATGTTTCATTAAGTTTGAATGCAAGGAAACTATTGTCATTCAAATCGCATTTTTCCATCGAAAAGGATCACTTTATTTTCAGTGTTTTCTTCCTGAAATTTTTCACATGTAAAGGCACATGTCAAAATAACTCTAGTATATTTGACGGATTTTTTTTTTACACTGAGGGTTGAATAAGGAAATGTCTTCCATAGAATCACATCATGTATGATTATTTCTGATTTATATTATTAACCTTTCTGGATATTTTCTTTCTTAAATCCAGCAGTTTTCTTGGCAAATCAAACATTTTTTTTTTTTCTGTCTCTGAACAAAGAGTAAGTCAGACTGAAGTAGACTAACAGCAGACCACATACATAGCCTATTAGGTCAAAAAACATTTAAACTTTTTCACTTCATAGAGCTTACCTCACTAGCTTGCCAGGTAAAGTAAGACAGGAGTGGAAAGAAACGGATGGATGTCTAGTCCAGACAGAAGAAATAATACGAGTCGTGATCAAAAAATATGGAATTTAACATTTTAAAAATTACTACAGTTCTCATCAAAATACTTGCTCTCAATTCCAACATATCTAATCATTCTTGCCACTTTCTGAAACATTTCTGGAAGTCTTTCTTTGTGAGCTTGTGGCTCCTTTGAAATTTGAATCAATTCAGAATATTTACCTCTCAAAGTCATTTTGAATTTGGAAGAGATAGCATGTTGTCATAATTTTTTAATTTTATATTGTTATTCTTTCATTGTGACTAATTTAAAAATGAAATTTATCCTAGATATGCATATTTAGAAAAACACATAGTATAGGTATTATGTGCAGTTTTAGCACTTTGAATAATTTCCTTGTGAGAAAACTACTTCAGATGAAAGATTTAAAAGACTAAGTTTTCCAGAAGAAATTCTGCCTTCAGATGACGTAGCATAGTTTTGAGCCTTAGGAATCAAGACTGCACCATCAGCTCACCTACACTACCCCTGGGTTGTGTGAGATAATGCCTTTACATTATTCTCTTCTTATTTAACATCTGTCATATTCATTTTCTTTCTTTAAAGAATCCTTATACATCACTTGTTGTGAAAACATTTGTTGCAAGAGTATCTAAATACCTAATTATTACTGTGAATGACACCTTGTTTCATTAGAAATATTCTTTTTTCTTTTGGAGGAAATTTGGTTATTTGAATTTCATGTTTTCTTTTATTTATCTTCTTTTCGAGGGCTAAAATAGAAATTCAATTTGTCTACTTATTTTTCCCTAAATAGTTGTATATGGTGACATGGAAAGATTGTGTATCTTGTGATCATTTTTACTCACGTAAAATGAAAAAATAAAGAGAAGCCTATCCTATTCTGTAATACTGAAAATACAAACACATAGAGACCTGTATGCATTTAAACTATTCAACATTCTTAAAAAACACTTTACGATATTGTTTTTAATTATCATTGGCACATAATCTATTGTCTTTTTTACATTAATAAGCATTAATAGTTATGTACCTTAGACACACTTTGCAATATCTGTGATGGATATGAATTTCATTCTATAAGTGAAGTTACAAAAGAACTTTTATTTTCATTTTCTATTATAAATATGTTTTATTTTAAAAGCAGATTTTTTTTCATGGCAAAAACAGTCTTCCATTTCACTTTGCTTTAACTAATAAAGGTTTATATAATATTACAATTTATAGACATTTGTAGTAATTGGTAATAAAATTCAGTGCTTTGTTGATACAGAGTTATCCTGTTAGACTCTGGGGTTCAAAAGCTATTTTTAATTCACTTTCTTAAATATTTGTCAATGTCAAGAATTTTATTGCAATTTTGGAGCTTCATTTGAATGCCCTATAGCTAATCTTTCTACTTTTATTCCACAGAGTGTAAGAGAAAACTGTGCTGCACAGGACCACACCAAGATGTATCTGTTTTGATGTGAGTATATTGAGAGTATTTCACTCTGAAAGCTGTGACAAGCCAGGCGTGGTGGCGCACGCCTTTAATCCCAGCACTCAGGAGGCTGAGGTAGGAGGAGGCTTATGAGTTCGAGGATGGCTTGGTCTACAATGCGAGTGCAAGGCTGGCCTGAGCTACATAGTGCGACCCTGCCTCAAAAAACCAGGGCCGGGAGTTTGGCTCAGGGGCTTAAGCGCCTGTCTGACAGGCGCAAGGTTGTGAATTCAATCCCGGTGCCGCAAAAAAAAAAAAAAAAAAAAGCTATGACAACTTTCCAAGGCTCTTTAGAAGAAGGCATATTTACTCATCCTTGGACGCCTCAGGTGTGGAAGATGTGGCTGTTCTTGTCTCATGGGTCTGCTGTACCCTGGATCTTGCCATGATTTAGCTCAGTCATTGTGAGAAAAGAATTATGTGTGAGTGATCCACCATAGGGTACCCTACTTAGTTACTTTAAAAAATTACATTCTATGATCCCATGGGTAGATATAGATAATATAGATATCAAGGTAAAAATAGACATTGAGAAAGGTACAGAGATAGAGAAAAAAGTTAATGTGTGCAGATGAAATTTCTTGCAAATCACTACATCTTGTTTATTAGAAAGTGGAAAATATATGAAGAAACAGGGCATTTGGGATAATGATCAAAAATAAAAAGTAGAACATGATAATGGTTCTCTGTGTGAAATGGTGGGAACACTCTAAATCGCCTGTAGTTTATCTCTTCTCCATCTGAAAATTTTATTGTACATATTCAGTATATTTACTAGTAACTTTCAGTTTCTCATCTTTATAGTCAAATATTTATATGATAAATACTATTACCATTTATTTCAGCAATGTATTCTAAATAATGAGAAAAGATACGAAAGCAAGCAGGTGACAAATCAACATTTATTAAGTTATAATATACAAATAAAGTCTATTTCTTTTGTCCTATGTTTTCTATCAGCAAAATTAAAGTGCAAACATCTTTTTACACTTCTGGTAGCACCCCATCAGAAAGATAAGCAGGTCAAAACTGATAAAACTAGATAGTTATTAGAGATATAAAGAAAAAATATCTGAGAGTTTTCAATTATTACATTAAATTTCAGTCATCAGTTATTTGATTTTTAATTTCACCTTCTTCATCATTTAGAAATCGTGTTATGTAGGAGAAATTTTATACAAAAGAAATAAAATATTTATAATAACTCAGTAACGTCTCTAAAGTCATCTAGCAAAGAAGAAATATAACTACTATTTGAGCTTCAGTATTTTAAACTTTATTCCCACC
Organism: Dasyprocta punctata; assembly: GCA_004363535.1. Taxonomy (NCBI): domain Eukaryota; kingdom Metazoa; phylum Chordata; class Mammalia; order Rodentia; family Dasyproctidae; genus Dasyprocta; species Dasyprocta punctata. The sequence continues at coordinate 28,901 of RJWM01021401.1, forward strand.
ATTTCACACAGAGAACCATTATCATGTTCTACTTTTTATTTTTGATCATTATCCCAAATGCCCTGTTTCTTCATATATTTTCTACTTTCTAATAATTTTAGTCACATTCATAATATTATAAATTAAATCAGTGAATAGAGTCATTCCCCATAAAACCAGACAGTGTTCATGTATCAAGTCTTCAGCTTCAGTGTGGATATATAAATACTGCATAGTGATACATGCCACAGGCTTCTATCTTTTAAATAACAGCTGCTCATTTCATCAGCTCAGCATAGGGCATTGATTCTTGCCATAGAATGACTAATATGCTTGACATCCTATATGATGATCAGTAGAAAAATATTAAAACATTTATTTATGCACAGATTTCCTTGTACTTTCCTGCCACTGCATTATCTTCCATGTATTATTTTTCCTTTTACATTTATAAAAATCCTATAAAACTTGGGATATATTTACTATGTTACAGGAAGTACAAATATAAAGACAGACATAAACAAAGAAGTCAGAACTGGTACCTACACACAAAACACTGAAATCTATGCTCTGATGGCACTAAAGTAGGTAAATACAAGTAGGAGGAAGGAAGGTTTTAATCGTATCTCTTGAATATTGTTAATGAATATAAGTTCTCTACGTGTTTACTTAATTACTTTGCGGTGAGTCTCATTTTTTAAAAATTCTTTCATCTTTTTAAGTCACAAATTGCATAACAAAAAGCCACATGCACTAAACATAGTCCACGAGATTTCAAAATTTTATTTAAGTAATATTGAACACATTGCCATAGTAATTTATAGTCAACCTCTAAGAAAATATTGTACAAGAGACTGAGCACATTGTAAAGAATTTTGCAGGCCTGAACTCGAACTATTTTAAGGACAATTTAGCATTAAACTAAAAGATGCTTTAAATAGTAGTAACATGACTTTTCCATTTAATGGTTGTGCAACTTCAATCACTAATATGTGTTCAAATTCTTTTTCAAACTGAAAAGCCAAGAGAATATTTAAAATTGAAAGGGAACGTGAAACTAGATAAAGCCTAGATGAAACTTTTGTTTTCAAAATTGTTGTACTTGTTTGGTTGAGTCAAATTTAATATTATTGTGAATGTCAAGAATTTGGCATCAGTGCTGCAAATATTTTGTTTGAAAATGTATATTTAAACAGCTGAGTCAACGTAGAAGCATCTGTGTATCTTTCTACTAATGAAGGACCCAAACTGTCTCCTAGGTATTGGTTCTAGCAAAGAATAGGGTGAAAACCATAAGAAAGGTAAAAGGGAGGAATTCATTATTTTGAAGGTAATGCTTCCCACACGCAGAATAGAAATTTGTCCTCATGTTAATCAGCACACATACTTCAAACTCCTTCTTTGGATGTGGCATTTCTTCTTTTATGATTCACACTAATTAGTTTAGAAGCCAAACTCAATCTATTCATATAATCAGAGGCGCATAGGTCTGTGATAGAGAAGGGAGGCTGCAGACCTGTTTTTTTTTTTTTTTCTAAAAATTTCAATTTTGGTTATTTCAAATCTCTCTCTTAATAGAGTTACATATCATCAATTCACTTAATGTTAAATCAGCATGGTCAACTGCATCTAATAGGACTCTTTTCTTTCTTCATTTATTAATTTCTTTTTTCCTTGCATCTATCTACCTTCCTTTATTTTAATATTTACAGACCTGGTTTACCCACATTGTAGGATAAACTCTTTCTTATATGGTTGACAATACTTTTCAGTTAATCAAATTCTACCAAATCTCTGTTTTGCAATAAAATGAGTATGCACTAGAGGAGACAAAATTGCTGGATAGATAAGGGGCCTTTTCTCAGAGCTACTCAGAGAAATTTAGCTAAAACACAGGTAATTGGAAGAAAGGGGAAGGACTAACATGCTGAAACTAAAATCGAAGGACTAATAGATTATGGTGTAGTGGTGGATTTAGTTTTTCTCTTGATAGACTAACATTTAAAAATTCAAACACGTTATTCTTTTTATAAATAAATTACGGAAAATTCAACAGGTTATCATTTTTTAAATATAATATTAACATATTTCCATTTTCTCATAGCTACTTCAAAAATACATAAATAGAAGTCCTTATTTTTTTTTTTTTGCGGCACCGAGGATTGAACTCACAGCCTTGCACCTGCCAGAGCAGGCGCTTAAGCCACTGAGCCAAACTGCCAGCCCTGGTTTTTTGAGGCAGGGTCGCACTATGTAGCTCAGGCCGGCCTTGCGCTCGCGTTGCAGCCCAAGCCGGCCTCGAACTCACAACGCTCCGCCTACCTCAGCCTCCTGAGTGCTGGGATTAAAGGCGTGCGCCACCACGCCCGGCTAGAAGTCCTTATATTTGCGATTCATATAGTTTAGTAAGGAAATGCTAAGTAAATCAGTCAAGTACTGTGTTTAAAATGTTACATTTTGAAGTTCTTTCTTATTCCAACCAATCATATTTACACAGTTGTATTGGTCAAAAGTTCTTCCATTGCATGTGAAAATTTTTTCTTTATTGTATGGAAATATAGTTTTGTTTTAATTGCCTATAATTTTTAGAATATTACTAAATGACAATGAATGGATTTATTTTCATCATGATTCTATATGATTACTGGAAAATAGTAAATGATCAATAAACATAATTTTTAATAGGTGTAATAAATATATAAAATGTGCATACTGGAAGGTATTGCCTATTTTTATTGATATTTGCATAAAAACAAATTTAATGCACATGTAAATTACAGATAAAATATTATATGGATTTTTTTCTCTATCATCTAACTATATTTCATCAAATCTGTCGCATTATAAAAAACATTTTTATGGTTCACTAAGAGAAAAACAGTGCTAAAATAACTATGACACAAGCATTATTAACACTTGAAATGCTCAGATTGAAACTCTTTACAAATTTTTTAATCTCATTTAAGCACAGATTCTTTTACTTTTGAGAAGAACACGTGACTGATATAAGTTGGTTTTAGCGTAGCTCTCCCAAACATCCACTAATGCCAGTTCATCCTCCACTTCTGCATATGCAGAAGAGGACTTCCCATCCCAAGCAGTGAGTCCTGGCTGTGTCCATAAATTGAATGGTACAGTGGGACTGTGTACTTTCTTCCCTGAAGAAGTGAAAAATGTATATGCCATGTTTCAGTCTTGATTGTCCCCTTCCATAGCAACTTCATATGTGTCATCTTTGGAATCACTGGACAGAGGCAAATGAGACGCTGCTTTACCACACTCTAAAAATGAACAAGACTTGTAAAACAAATAATGTAAGTGATAATAAATCTTTGTTACATTGAATCACTGATTATGTTACTGCAGCCTAATATAATCCACTGTGCCCAACATACAAATGAGTACAACATTGTGGCAAGTTCATAGAAACTCTAAAATAATATGCTTGGGCAGTAAATGATAAAGGATATGAGGGCTGCAGAGAAATTGATCAAATTTCTGGGAAGTCAAAACAACTTATAAAACTACTGCTCATACCACCATGGGAAGTGGATAACATTCTGAAAGAAGTACTAATGTTCTTCGGTTATTATCCATGATGTTTTCTTATAAGTCATTATGAGAATAAATGCAAGTTGCTAAAACTTTGCCTTCAGAAGAAACAAACAAAAAAATTTTTTTAAAAACTCAAATAAACACTAGAAGTTTTTGGACTTGCAAAATTGTAAAAGGCATTGACTTGTATTCTAAGGAGGAAATAATAAAAAAGTACATAAAAAGGAAACATGCAGTCAGCCTTTCAGCTGAACAAATCTCCGTAATGCAGAAAAGATTGGAAGTGTTGCACCTAGTAAATCTTTTAAATAATTTACAGTGAATCAGGACAAATAACTGGTAAAGGATATAACTTTCACCAAAACCTTAATAACATTAAAATTGTCTCTGTCCAATTATACAGCAAAAGATGGGGAGGAAAACAGAAAGGAGTGCAATAGAAGTGAGAATATGTAAAGAAATCATGACTGAACTAATTGCATTCTAGAACTCTTTTTTTTTTTCCTTTTTGGTACTGGGGATCAAACTCACAGCCTCGCACCTGCCTAGCAGGTGCTTACGTCACTGAGCTAAATCCCAGACCCTGTTTTTTGGGACAGGGTCTCACTATGCAGTTCAGGATAGCCTTGAACTCACTTTGTAGCCCAGGCTAGTCTCGAACTCACAATGATCCTCCTGCCTCAGTCTCCCAAGTGCTGGGATTAAAGGCATGTGCCACCATGCCCGGCTTCTAGAACATTTTCTAGCAGGTAGTTGAGAAAGAAAGTTGAGTCTGCTCAGAGGATGTGCGTCCATTGTCTACTTCACACAGGCCAAGAAAGACAATAAGGAAGAAGGAAAGCCCACCTCTCCTCTGAGGAATATAGACAATAGTTCTGGAAGAAAACAAGGAAGGCCCCTCCTTGCCCTATGGACCTGGAACAGCTGCAGGATCGCTGGCTACCCTTCCTCCTTGCCCCACAGGTCTGGGAAAGTGGCAGGATCGTAGGTCACCCTTCCTCCCCACCCAAAAGACCGCTGTAGCCCACAGACAATCAGCACCCCTTTCCACCAGCTGCACAACCTTGCTGGGCTGATGGGAGCCTCAGCAACACCTTACCCACACAGAGGACCTCTGCGGGCTTGCCATAGTGTGGTGAGTTTCCCCCTCAAATGGAGGACCTAAGTGGGTAAACAGGAGCAGTAATGACCCCCCCACACACACACAGCTGTAGGATGTTGGCAAGCCTGGCAAGAGTGTGGGTGAGCTCTACTTCCATACAGAGAATAGCAAGTGCGTTGAGGCAAGTGCCAATAAGGCATCCCCCAACTTGGAGGAAAGCAAAAGGACTTACGAGCCATCCAGTGACACAGTAGGATCCCAACTGAGGCAAACACTATAGCCAAGTAGGTCTGGCAGCCAGGAATAGCCTGAATTGACCGTAGTAACAATAGGAACTAAGGGTTGACTTACATCAATATCCCTAGGCTGGTCAGCCTAGGAAGAATATAGGATTCACACAACAGTCCCTGCAGGAGGAATTCAGGTAACTGGCCCTTCCCTTCATTGTGGGATCCAGCAATTGGACAAATATCAACCACACAGTAGGACGCTAAGATACGCACTACCGATAGTTGAGACTAGTGGGATTGAAAGACCAAATATTAACCCGAGAGTTGATAACGACAAAACAGAAAAGCAAAATGCAATCCCAAACATCCAGTCCATCAGGAACAAGTACAGAAGTTATTGACATAGAGGACATTAAAAGTCATACACCTGAAATTTCTGAAAAGATAACAAGTGAAATAAAAAAACAAATCCATGAAGCTATAGAGGAAATCAGATTAGAAATAGTCTCCCATGTAAAGAAAGAAATCACACCCCTAGTAAAGGAGTTGTTCAGCATACCTGGAGAAGACATAGATAAAGAAGGACAGTAGCATGGGAAAATGATGGAAACCTTTAATGAACAATATGGAAAAGACATAGAATGCATGCAACAAATTCAAAGAGATATCCAAGAAATAAAAAATTCTATTGAAAGCTGGCAAAATAAACAACCCAATACTATACCTCAAGCTTCTAGAAAAAGAAAAGCAAGTCAAATCCAAAGCTCATAGAAGAGAGGAAATCATAAAGATCAGAGCAGGAATTAATGCAATTGAGATTTAGAAAACAATACAAAGAATAAATGAATCTCAAGAGCTGGCTCTTTGAGAGAATAAACAAAATTGATTAACCCCTAGCCAGTCTTTTAAAGAAAAAGAAAAAAAAAAACTCAAATTCATGCAATGAGGAATGAAAAGGGAGAAACTATTACAGATCCCATGGAAATTCATAAGATTATGAATACCTACTTTGAAAATCTTTACTCACATAGGGTGGAAAACACAGAGGAAATAGACAAATTCCTAGAAACCTAAGAATTACCAAAGCTGAATCAAGAAGATATAACAATTTTGAATAACCTAATATCAGTTGCTAAAATTGAAAACGTGATTAAAAACTTACCAACAAAGAAAAGCCCAGGTCCTGATGGATTTACAGTTGAATTCTACAAGACATTTAGAAAAGATTTAATGCCAATACTCCTCAAAGTCTTCAATGAAATTGAAAGGGAAGCAATCCTCCCTAACTCATTCCTGGAGGCAAATATTACTCTGATACCAAAACCAGAGAAAGACCCAAATGAAAAGGAGAACTATAGACCAATTTCCCTAATGAACATTGATGCGAAGATTCTTAATAAAATACTGGCAAATAGAATGCAGCAAATCATCAAGAAATCAACTGATAACAAATGTTGGTGGGTGTATCAGTTAGGGTTTACTAGAGGAAACAGAAATTACAAAGATATACAAAGGTATAGAAATTACAGGATAGGCTTACGATGGTCAGCCACAGAGTCGGATGAGGAAGGGTGCGGAAGTTGTTTGACCGCTGGAGGCCGAAGGACTCTATCCAAGGCCTGGGGTTCACACCAGTGTTCTGTGCAAGTCTGCACCAGCAGGCTGATGGGTCTGCGACAGAGAGCCGAAAGGTCTTCGCTGGAGGGCTGAAGAGTCTA
>RJWM01021402.1:0-20218 GCA_004363535.1 Dasyprocta punctata
ATAAAGAATGAATTCACATGGCTCTCCAAAGCCACTGGTCAGGAGTTGAAATTATTGCCAGACAGAGCAGAAATATTAAAAAAAAAAAAAGAAGCAGAAATTCCATGTGCATGTCCTTTACAACTGATGTAATAGGTTCTTAAAGTGATGTAATTTAAAAAATATTGGAGAGTTTTGCAATGGCCTGTGCCTTAAACCACAGAGTAGGCATCTGTGAGTGTTCGGTGGCAGGTACCAGTAACAAATCTTTCAACCCTGCCACTCTGAGACCTGCTCTGTCAGAGAGGCCTGTCCAGGGGGACCTAGGTTGTCTTGACAGTGTCCACTTCACCCATGCACTGACACTTTCACTCAGCAAGGGAAGCGTGGCCCTGAACAGTTCCTAGGGCTAAGTGCAGCAAATGGAGGGAGTGTTACAAAAACATGTGGCAATCAAATCAAGTGTCCAAACAAATGCGACTGCTCAGCAAAAATTACTGACACTATTTTCTCTAAAGAAACAGCGTGCATGATAAATTCTGGGAATTTGGAGCAAAAAAAATCTCCCTGCACACTCTGCAGACTGTTTCTCTTTCCTCCATGGCTCCCGCTGTGGTCCAGCCTTGTTCCTACTTGTGCTCTTCGGCAGGTTCCTGACCGCCCCCTTGGTGTCCACCATGCCTTTTGCAGTCGTCCACAGTAGCAGGAGGGATGGGCCCTATGCATCCAACACATTGCTCCCCCAGCAGGGTCCGGCACCCATGCCCACCCTGCCTGTCTCTCCTTGTTCGCTCTGCCTGTTGTCCTGGGAATATGCCAGGATTGCTCTTGCTCTTTCCTCTTTCTGGTTCCTTCCCTAATATTCATTAAGATTGGTGCCTTCTTTTCATAGATGTCAGCTCAACTTTTCAGCAATGCACACAGCACGAACAGGAGGGAGACAAACAAACAAATAAAGATGAAGTTTCTAAACTCATTGCTATTTAGGGCTTTTTTATGACTTATAATTTTAAGATTAGGTCATAAAAGACATTCTGATGTGCTCTCTCTCTCCCTCTCTCTCTCTCTCTCTCTCTCTCTCTCTCTCTCTCTCCACTGCCACTGGGACTCTAGCTGCTGCCATATTAAAGGATGCTCAAACAGCCCTATGGAGAGTGCTATGTGGCAGGGAGCGGAGGCCTCCTGCCGGCAGCCACGTGAGTGCACCATCTTGGAAGTGGAGTTTCCAGCCCCAGGCAATCTGGTAGCTGACTGTCGCACCAGCTGACATCTCTGTAACTTCAGAAGAGATCCCTGAGCCACAAACATTTTTATATTTTCTTTCAAATTCCACGTCTCTTATCTTTCTCGTCTGCTGTCACTCTCGAATGTTTTCAAATGTTCCCTGGCTATTGACAGATACAAGACCTTCCTCCTGCTTTCTTCTGCGTCCGTGTCTTTACCTCATGCTCATCTGCCTGGTTCGATGGCCCTCTGGGCCCATCGATCTTTAAGGTCCTAGTGTCCACTTCTCCCCCTCCCACAGTGGTACAAGGCGGACGAGTCCAGCAGACCTCCTGGAAGAAGGCCACCTTCCCCGCATTCTGCCCGTGTTCTCCTTGCTGATCCAGGGCTGGTTGTTTGTATCAGTGGGGATGGGACAAGCGTGGCCACAAAAAAACCCCAAATATCAATGAGTTTAGAAACTTCATCTTTATTTGTTTGTTTGTTTGTCTCCCTCCTGTTCGTGCTGTGTGCATTGCTGCTTGGCTGAGGCCGTGGGCTCAGGCTGCCCCATGGACCCCGGCGAGGGAGGCTTCGTTTCTGTGTCCATGGTTGCTGGAGCACAGAAAGAATATCTCCAGTAACTCATTTGCTTTAATTTTCTCTCTGGAGGTGACATGGGCCTCGTCTAATCTCATTTCATTTGTCAAAGCTGGTGCCATGGTGAAGTCTCATCCTCCATTAGATTGAGAAGGTTCCATCCTGATGTGTGCCTGGTAGATGGGAAATTGGGGATACTTGGTGAATATCACCAGGGACCAACACCTGTGCTTGTAACAGTGAGTTTGTTGGTTTAAGTCACCAGAAGCCCCAGTTGGGGCTAAGTCTAGCCTTAGAGGAAACTGGCTCCAGTATTCAGAAAAGGGTGATCTACTCCTCTTGCCTGTCTGCCTGCCTTCTTTCTTTCCTTCCTTCCTTCCTTCCTTCCTTCCTTTTCTTTCTCTTTCTTTCTTCTGTACTGTAGATTAAACCTAGGACCCTTACACTGAGCTACATCTCTGGAGACAGGACTTTTAAAATTTCGAGCCAGAGTCTCAATCAGTTGCTAAGTTGTTTGAATTGGGCTTGAAATTGAAATCCTCCTTCCTCAGCTTCCTTTCTTCTGTTTTAGTCTGTGTGTGCTTTATTCTCAGATGGAGTCTCTAAGGCATAGAAGATTCAAGTTTATAAGAGGAATAAGGGTTCTTTTCCAGGAATTTCAGAAGTCTGGAGGGTGTGATTCTGTGGCTATGGTTGGCTGGTTCGTGTGCTCTATGTCCCCAGTTGATCAATGTAGATGAGGAGTTGTGACATCTTCTTGGCCAGCCCAGTTCAGAGTCCTTGCCCAAGAGCCAGGGGTGGCTCGGCCCTGTGGGAACTACCTGGTCTGAGCATGAGGATGGGTCTGAGCGTGGGCAAGGTGCAGGGCAGATGAATGTCAGGTCTCCTCCAAACACCTGGTTCACGGGCTCCTTCTAGGTCCCAGGCCATGGTGACTCACGTGGCCCCCACAGTGCCCACTAACCCTTCTTGCTGCGTCCTCTTCTCCAGCACCCAGACCAATGCACTGAATGTGGTGGCAGCCGTAATAGTTCAGTGGCACCAGTCATCACATCCTGGGCTGCAGAGCTGACGAAGCTAAGAGCCTGCTGGCGACCTTTTCTTATTTAGGCCTAGGGCCACCTTCTCAGAGCACCAAGCACAGCTAAGTTTAGATATAAACCTCACATCTCCTAAAAACCAAATCTGGGGATATTTTTTTAAAATGCTATTCTGAAAATATCATTTCTCCTCTCTTCCGGCACTGTAGGTGAACACAGAGTACCATTTTGAGCACCTAATTGTTGGGGTAATTAGCATGGCTGTCATCATGAGGGAAAGTTGGCTGGATTTTGAGCAACTGCACCTTGGTGGTGGTTATTTCTGTAAAGACTGTGGTTCACGTGAAAACTCTGAAATAACACTTTTTCTGAAAAGAGGAAGGGCATGAGTCTCTTCTAATCCTACAGCTATGTTATGGATTAAAAACTGGTGGTCAATTTAACACCAACTGAATTGAATCAGCATGGTGCTGAGTGCAGATGGCCCACCTGAGGAAAGTTGCCAGCATAAAGGAGACATGGAGAGGAAGAGCGAGACGTTGTGGGTCCTAGCAAGAGTTGCTTTTTTGAGCCATTGGTTCTCCTGGAGGATTTTGTCATGTTGGTTTTTCTGATATGAACTCAGCTATGATCACTGGAGGAGCTCGGGACCTTATTGCTGAGAATGGCTGTGGTTCACCTTGGAGGAGCTCTGGTCCTTACTTTGAGCATCGCTTCCTGCCTCTGGAGGGGAAGATGTGTGCTGTCTAATCTCCATAAGACGTTTGTCATGTGGCTTCCTGATGTGAACTTGGCTGTCCTTATTGTCAGAGGAGCTCGGGGCCTCATTGTTTCTCAGGATGGCTGTGGTAATTTTGGGGGAGTCCTGGCCCTTATTTTGAGCTTTGCTTCTTGGCTCCACTGCAGAACCCTCAACCTACTGGCAAAGCTCCTGCACCCCACTGGCACAGACTTTCTAGCTTCCACCACTGACCTTTGGGCCTTCCCAGTGCAGATCCGTAAAACAGACTGGCATTATTAGTTGTCGCCCTCCAGTTCCTCCCATGAGTCCAACTGGAGGGCGACAGGGACTCATGCAAGGCATTGTCATGGGCTCTAGGTCTTCAGCTGGACTCATGCAGGACATTGCTGTGGGATCCAGGCCCTGGTCTGGATTCTCCAGTTCTTTAGTGTTGTGGACAGACTTCCTGCACTTTCTTGTATTTAACTCTGGGCGATCATTATGAAATAATACTCTAAATTCTGAGTCCCGTATATAATCGTTCTCCTCACAACCCCCGACTACAACAGGCTAGGAGCTGGATCCATGGCAAGAATTCAGAAATGACTTTCTAGTAGATGGTTTATGAACCCCCAGAGAGGAAAGGTGATCATTTGAAGCCAGCAGGAGGTCAGTAAGGTCCAATCATGCAAGATTAGTTTCATTTCCTTGTTTTGACAGGGAAATTGGACTTGCAGAGGTGAAGACTCCTGTAGACATAAAATATCTGGATGCAAGCAACATTTTTAGAAAAGTTTCTCATGATGTCCTTTGGTGCAAAAGCTGAGGGATCACGGGGGATTGGGAGGGGATTAATGCCTGTCCTGAAATGGAAGCAGGGATGCTTTCAAATTAATGAGCAGCCTCCAGCTTTCCGCAGGGCTTTGTCATTCACTGCTCTCATGTAATATTTCTATGATTCGAATGACATTACCATTTCTTGCTAATTAAAATAATAATAATGGCCACCACCATTGCCGCCAACAGTCATGGGTGCCCCAGAGCCCAGGAAATGAAGAGCTAGTATTTTCCCATTTTGTGGACAGAAATCTAAGATTGGCGCCCGGGAGACTGATCTGGGAGAGTCTGCTCAGCAGCCTCACGCCTAAGCAGATAAAATCACGATTCCCAAAGAGGAGGTGGTTAATTTTGTCTCCATATCTAAGCGATTCTGTCTAAGCGAGGGGTCCGCAGCTGGGGTCCCAGGATAATGGTTCCACTCATGGCACTCCCTGGCAAGCTAACATCTTGATCCTGGCCAACTCTGCCTGAGTTTAGGAAGAATGCCCACATGGGGATAAGGATAAAAGGGGCTACCTGGGTTTTGGGACAGAGCCTGTTACACAGGGTGACCCTCAGAGCAGACCCCAGTCCAGCAAGGGTGCTGCATGCTCATGGGAGACATCCAGTCTCAAAGACTGGCCAGTCGGGGATGCTGGGACTCCCAGTGGATTGGCATTACCTGAGCATGCTGGTTTGGGTAATCAGAGTGACTCTGATGGACAGAGCAGGGTGCAGGCTTCGTGTGTTAGGGTTCAGTGTTGGGGGTTCTCTTTAAGGAAAAGAAAACAGTTAAGTAAGCAAATATTTGTCTAGACTTGGAAAGAAATTGAGACAAGTCACAAATTTTTAAAAGATGACAAGTAACACATACCACAAAATACACAGAAACTGTGATGTTTTCATTAACTGTCTGACACCCCTGTGGTACTTTCCCTTTTCATTTGGCCTCATAGTCTTTGACCACTTCTATTCTCAAAAACAATTTGGATTTATCACTTTCTATCGAGGGACTGGAAACTCAGCTCCGACATTCCTTTCCAGGGTGGGTCGAGTCTTTTGGTTTCACTAATGGCCTTGAAGGGTTTCAGCTTTACAACCAGCGCTGGCCGTGCATGACAGTAAGGGCTAAGTACTGGAACTGTCAGTGAAACTTTTCGGATTGGTGTCCAGTATGGAAAAGCAGCTCACCAAATGCTTTCCCATCTGATTTCAGGGCATTTGAGGATTTCTGTCCTGGAGGCTTCTACTCAGGACCTTTTGTGTTGGTGATATTTGTTCTTGGTTTGTCAGAGTCCTCCAGCAGGAGAGCTATGGAGAGTGAGCCTATTGGTCCAGAACTGAGCATGAATCACAGATCTCCATCCCATGGACCCCATGTGAATCACTGTTCCAGGTCAGCTTCTTGAAAGGATGCTCAGACACCCCTGGTGTCTAACTGGTGTGTCAACTTGAGTAAGAAACACCTACCTGATTGGTTTAGCCTCGTTCTGGGTGTGGCTGAATGGATCTACCGAAGGTGGAAGCCCCACCTGGGGTGTGAGTGGCACCAACCAACAGGCTTGTAGCCTGGATGGACTAAACAGCAGAGAAAGAAGGAAGGCTCACTTCTGTCTCGTCGCAGAGCTCCAGTCTTTGCCTTCACCTTGGCCATGGTCTCCGGGACTGCAGCAGACTCTGCAGCAGACTCTGCAGCCTTCCAACCCGGACCCTGCAGCTTCCTGATGCAGATTCACCCAGGGCACTACAGTGACCTCCAGACCTTTGACTTTAGACTGGATCCTTTGGCTCTTCAACTCACAGACAACTCTTTTGTGCTCTTCTACATCTGACTGCAGGTGGTCACTGTAAGCCTACCTTGTAAATCCATATTTCTATATAAGCCTACCTTATTTTAAATCTATTTCTCTCGTGAGCGCTGGCTGACACTCCTGGCCTCTCCAACATTCATCAGTGAAACAACAGAGAAGATGTAGAGGTGGGTTTACCTAGAAGTATCCCAGCTGCATGGCTTGACAATTCCACAGAATGGTGGCCATCAGGACACGTGGCAAGAGCCCCTCCCCAGGTCTTAAGAATCAGTCCATGCATAGGAAGGTTCTGAAATTGAAGCTTTACCCATTTCCCAGCCAATCACCTTGCTAACAGGCCTGGGAACGGCTGGTTGACCCAACACACCCAGGCTCTGAGATACTGGGTGAAGGTGTTCACCCAGGCAGAGGCCGGGACTGGCTGTGGTGGAGGCGGTTAGCCTGGATCACATCTAAAGTCCTTACCACCCATCTGCAGGGTAGACATTGCCCGGTTGCTCAGAAAGCCATTTGTTTACCTCTGAGGGTTAAGCAATGCAGATGGAATCCAGTCTTTGATTAGCGGGAAGCTTCAGCTATCTGCACCTTTAGTCATGTATGATTATCCATACATCGGTCAGACGTAAGTTGACACAGGAGTTGGACACTGATACTTCCTGGAGTCCCAGGTGTGCTCATTCCAGCGCTGAGCAACCTTGAAGGTTTGTGGGTCCCCGTCCATGGGACACTGCCACCTCCATGCGGGTGATGGGGAGGAATAAAGCGTACCAGGGAACTGCTTGTTTTTTATGTTTAAACATGCCGCAAGTTGGATATCCCAGGGTTATGTATGGAAAAGTACACTTTATCAAAGTAGGTATAACTTTGGTTAACCATATTTTAATTCTTTAGACTCATGAGTCATCAATTTTATTTGTTGATTTAGAATCCCATTGCTTTCCCTAAATTATTTTAGGTGATTTTTATAAAATGCATATGTGAACCAGAAAACAATTAAAAAACAATGCATTACGACCTAGAGAGGCCGAGGTAGGATTTTAAGCCTAGAATTGTGAGGCCAGTTGAAACAACATAGTGAAACTAAAAAACAAAAACAAGAACGAAAACAAAACATGGGGGAAAAATGAGGCTCCACCTTCCTGGTAACCAAAGCAAAGACAGGGTCATGAATCTGCTATTGGATTTCGGTGTTTAGAAGAGAAAACAGATGAGTCCTTTAGGGAGGCTAAATTGCTCCAGGCGAGTGGCATGGGACGTCCTCAAGTCTTTCTCAAGGTGGCACAATGTACAAGCCAAAGCCTGGATGGCAGGATGCCATGGCGGCCAGGGAAGGACCAGGACAATGCAGAAGACAGTCTGGGGCAATTTCTCCCGAGGACTGGAAAGTCCACCCCTCAAACATTTCTCCTGGGAGCTTGGCTAAGAGTAGCTCTGTGGATGAAGGTGGGGCTCTGGAAGTTGCCCCGAATGTTTGTGTCACCAATTGCGGGACACTCGGAGAGCACTTAGAGGGCAACGTGGTTGTGCATCTGTCTACGGGGACTGAGCTCCCCAACCAGAGCTCTGTCTGAAGCATGTGGAGGGGTCTGCTGACAAATGACAAATACAGGAACAACTGAGAACCAATGGGAGGAGGAGTCCCAAAGCTCTGTTCCCTTTCAAACACTGGAGAAATTCTTTCAGTTGGGAATATTTTATGGTCATGGCCAAAGGAAAAAAAAATTCCATAATATCCCTCAGTCTTGATTCTGTATGATTTCTCAGTAAAACCAGCAAGAAGTTATTGCAAGCTGTACCCTTAAATTGCTCTATGACATGACATTTTTGGAGACCATCTGTTGGAAGGAGGATTTACTTTGAGACAAACTGATATCACACTATAACCTCTGGCAATAATTAACTAGTGGGGCTGCTTTGCCACTGAGATTGCTTCCAGCTCCTGACAGCACATGTGGCCCGCTCCATGAACTTAGCAATGCTTTCCCAGCTAAGGGAGCGGGCAGCCAGGGCTCTTGACAAGCATTTCAGGTGTAAAGGGGAGATGCAATTTACGCCATTTGGAATTACAGTTGGATTTGGCATGCGACGCAATCCACTCAGAGGTGCCAAAACGCAGGGTGCTGGGAAGTGAGACTCAGGGAGTCCCTAAGGAGAGCCGGTTGCTTGTCATCCAGCCTGGATAGGTCTTTAGGCAGAGGCTGAGGAGAGAGGGGTCCGTGAGAGGGATGAGCATGGTGTGGTTTACTAAGGATTCTTCTATGCAAGAGGAGTTCAGGCAGTAGGAGCTCGAACTGCAGGAGCCATGCGGAAAACCCGAGAGCGCTCACTGCCATCCTGACACAGTTTCACCCTGTCGTCTTCAAGATCAACGTGCTTTTAGCTGACTTTGGCTCAAACATTAGCGACCTTGTGTGGCATCCACCCTTTTGGCAGTTATAATCATGATGCTGCATCCGCACTTCTCCCTTTCACATTTCCTAGAACAATGAACAATCTTAGTCTTTTCAGGGAGAAGAATTGCCTGTGATTTGGGGAGAAAGCCTGTTTTGTGCCGTACCCAGAGGCTCGTGTGACTCCCCTCACGGAACGCCTCTTTGGGGGCAGCTGCAGAGGCAGCAAGAGTGCTCCAAAGCTGCGTTTGCAGATCTGACTGTGGGTTCCGTGCTGATGCAGGGGTGGCTTCTTGGCTTTCTACAGAGCTGGGGGCCTAGCCAAAGCCTGCCATTACCCTAGGCTGGACTGACCCAAAGAGGACAGCGTGCTGCCCCCACCTGCCTGTGCCCGGCTCCAGGAGCAGGTGAGGGAAAACACGAGGGCGCTCAGCCCAGGGCCAGCTCTGGCCGTGCAATCAGCTCTCAGCCTGGCGGGAAGGGCTTGCACGCCCAGCTAAGGGCCCATGTGTCTCACCTAGAGGAGACACAGGAGTCCTAGCCCCCAGCACCTTGCAATGTGACACAAGTAAGTTGGGTCTTCACAGAAGTAGCAAAGGTAAAGTGAGGTCCGGAGGGCGAGGCCTAGTCCAGGATGACTGGCGTCCCCGTGAAAAGTGAAATTTGGAAACAGGCCCAAGTGCTCAGAGTCAGGACAACATGAAGGACACAGAGAGAGTGTCCCGTGAAGACAGGAGTGGTACTGTCACAGCTGAGGGGCATCTGGGCAACTGGAAGACAAAGGAAGGTGAAGCCCTATGGGTTTCAGGGACGGTAGGGCAGGGTTTGTCTCTTAATCCTGGACCTCCAGCCCCCAGATCTGCGATGGAATCAATTTCTGCTGTAAACCATGCAGTTTGTGGGACTTGGCTGTAACAGCCCTATGAAATGAATATTCTGATTTCTCCATTTCCTGGAGGAGGAAATTGAAGTTCATATGGCAAGGGAAGTCAAGTGTGTGATTATCTTCAGTTTCTGTCACTTCAGGAGCTGGCAGGCAGCATGCTCCTTGCTCTAGCAGGCCGGGACCTAGCCTCTGGTGACAGCCGTCGCAGATGCCAGCAGCTCTGTTCCTCGGAACGATGCGGCGTTTCACACACTTGCAGTGTCGCACGCAGGGTGCCCTGCTGAGGCCTCACCACGTCGTGGTGCAGGCCTGGATGCCATGACTAGGCAGCGGGTTGGAAAGGATGAAAGTCCTTCCCTGAGATCTTGGTCCCTGACCGTCGCCCATCTATAAGAAATGAGAGCACTTGACGTCAGTTTAGGAGGACTTGGCAACAGCTGGCCACATGTCCTTCCAGATGAGGCACAGAGTAAAAGGGCCAACGTGACTCGATGCCTGTGGGAACATGGGCAGCAGCTCAGCGGTTGGCTTTAAGTGTAGGACAGCAGGGGCAGGCTGACTTGTCACTGTCACTGCTGATTACATCCCAGGAAGGTCTAGCTCAGGGACTCAGGAAAGCTTCAACGCCAGGCAGCGGGCCTGTGGAAGGAGGAGCGTCCGAGAGCTCTCAGCGCTCTGCTGGGTCCCCGGCAGCTTCCCGATGGCAGCCACCATTTGCATAATACAGGCGCTCTTAGCCCATATTTTAGTAATTGCAGTCATAGATCACAGGAATTCATTCACATGGTGCACGAGATAAGAGATGGAGAGAATGCTTTATGCGTGCAAATCAGAACCGCTTGTATTCCTGAACATAATGATGGGGTGGGGGCGCGTTTCCAGATGTGCTGGAGAGAGGTTTTCAAGATGTGCAGTTGCTCTGTAGCACATTCTGATGAAGTTTTCCGAGATGAAATATGCCTTTGATTAAGGAAGGCTTTTTCTCCCCCGACTTTTGATAAGTCCTCTGTGCCTTGGGTTACTCACTTAGTCATGATGTCGAATGCAAAATGGAAGGATAAAACCTTCATTTTGATTTATGATCATGCTTATTAATTTCTGATGCAGCTTTTGGGTTTGGATTATTTGGGGGTGGAGGGATTTGGCAATGTATATGAGGAGCCTGGAAGATTTACTAGCATAGACATCACAGCAGAGTTCTAGCTGTAAATAACGCAACTTCCGAAAAGAAGCATTAAATCCCACATTATTAGTACATAGAGGAGGAAACTTAAAATGTGAGTACTAAATGGATTCAGGTTAGGATTTCTCCACAGGTAATCTCTGGAGGGAGCCACACGCACTGAATGAGAGACATGTTCCCTTGTTTCCACTAAAATCTGATTCCAAACCCATTCCACCAGGATGAAGATGTTTCCTGGATCCTGGTGCAATTGCTTACGAAGGCCACACCAGTGGTTAATTATGCTAATGATCATGTGTGTTGCTATTATCTATCAAAGTAGAATATAACTTTAATTTCTACTTTCTGTTCTTCATGTAAAAGTGTAGAGTAATGGGCTGATTGTTCCAAAATCCCATCTTAGGCTGTGTATGGAATCCCTCGAATATTTAGTCTAAATGTACAAGATCGATCCTTTTCAGGGCTTGGCTTGCATATAGTCTCCAGTGGAATGAAGTTTCAAGCTGGCCTGGAAGGAAGGAGCTTTAACCACAGGGAAAGGTTAGTGCCTAATTCAGTTTAAGAGAAGGCTAGCTGTCCGCTCCCAAGCTTTGTTCTTTTCAGGATAGTGCGGGCTAGTATTCATGTCCATGGGATGCATTTGGCCCATAGACTTTGGCAGAATGTGAGAGAGAGTCATAACACCAAACAGGTCCAACTGGCACCCCCAATGTCCTTAGTCTCATGTCTAGAAGTGGGCTTGGTAGGTAGTACCTGAGGGATGCTTAAAATTTTGGTTCCAGACCCTCGGATGGGACACAAATGGACCTTGAAGAAGAAACAAGATGGAGAAACTATCTTAGTCCTTTCAGGATGCCACTATAATCATCTTTCATCAGGGCACCAATCCCATTCAAGAGAGACTTACTTTTATAACTTACCTCGAAAAGTCACATGTCTGCCACCGTCATCCTGTGAATTTTAGGGGGACACAGACATTCAGACCATAATAAGCACGTCAGAGAATGTAATCAGATAAAAGAGAACATGGGTGGTAGGTGGTTGGTAAGTGAAAGAAGGGCTCAATATGGGCTTGAGATGCTTTGCCTTCTTTGGTTGACACATTGACTTTGAACATAGGCCAGTATTAATTGAATGGATCCCTAAAATGGCACCAAAGATCACTAGCACTTCTGCATGTGATCCTACATGAACCGATCGTGACACCACAGCAGTGGTAGTGGCAGCCCCCATGACCTAGATCTCCACGTGGACTGCAGTTCAGAACATCTCCTGCAGTTGGCATGGTCGGTACTGTGTTGACCAGGGGAGAAAATGAGGTACACAGAGGTCCTTGTGGAGAGGTAGAATGGAGCTCCCACACTAGTCTCATTCTCAGCATCTCACCTGGCTACAGTTTGTACCTTCAGGGTCCCCCAAGGTCCATGTGTTAAAGATTTGGTCCCCTTTAACACATGGATTCTTGGAAGATGCTGTCAACCTTTAGAAAATAGGGCCTTATGGAAGGCCCACAGGTCTTTGGGGGCGGTGTTCTCAAAGGGAAAAGTGGGACCCAGTTCCATTCTCTTTTGCTCCTTGGCCATGAGGGGACCAGTTTTCTCTGCTATGAACTCCCCACATTGCCATCTGGCATGCTTACTGGAAGTTCAAATCTATGGATCCACTTGATCTTGAGTGAGACTTTCAAAAATTGTGAGTCAAGATAAATATTTTTCTTTGTAAGTTAATTATGTCAGGTATTTTGTTATAGTGATGGAAAGTTGACTGACACACATCTCTTTATGTTTTTTTAAAACAGCTGTTTGTTAAAGAACAAAAGCATAGATCACAGTTGGCCACATAATGCACTTTCCCAGAGGGAGCACAGCCCTGGAATTTTCCCCATATCAGGAATAAAGAGCTCCACATTTCCAACCACTCTCATCAAGGATGACTTCAGCCTGTTACATTCCAGCTCTTTGTTTTGACCAAGAAGAGGGCTGATCTGACAAGACTGGATTTCTAAAGTATCCTCACTTCTGGAGCAAAACTTCCTAAGTGCTGCCTCTCTGACATCCTCAAGGCTGAGATGTTTCTTGTGCCCCACACATGCATGTGTCCCTACTACTTGCCAAGTTCACAGGCTCTGTTGAAGCTTAGATCTAAGCTATTCACTGAAAGTCTCATGAGTTCAGAGGTGAAGCATTTGGAAAGCTACTGGACCATGGGGAAGCTATACTTACAAGTAGATTAATTCACTGATGAATAGCTGAATTTGCTCTAGGAGGTGTGGGACAAAAACCCAGTACCAACAAGTTAAGGGAGGAAAGGTTTATTTAGCTCACAGTTTGTAGAGGTTTCAGTCCATAATCAGCTGACTCCAAAGCAGGGTGGCATGGCAAACCAGCATTAAAGAGGAGAAACAGCTCATGGTGGCAGAAGATAGCAAAGCAACCAGGGGGGCAACCACAGCTCTTTCTATCCCTTATATCTTATCCAGGCTACTTAGGTCAGGTAATACTTACACCCTTAATCTTATTATCCTTGATCCTAGCATTGTACCATGAATCAATCCCAGTGTCACACACTCTATACCTAGCCACCTCGGAAAAAGCCCCACCGATGACTGCATGAGGTTTTGGAGGGACATCTAACACAAGCCATAACAGGAGGTGAGGTTTGTTTGGAGATGAATCACAGGAGGTGTGGCCTGGAAGAGTGCATTCTTAGCCCTCATGCCTTCCTCTCTCCCTGCTTCCTGGCTGCCTCAAGTTGAGTAACTTTCCTCCACCCTGCTTTTCTACCATACTGTTTCTGCCTTGGAGCCAACCAACCATGGACTGAACCCACTGAAATTGCAAGTCAAATAAACATTTCCTCCTTTAAATTTTGTGTGTCATGTATTTGACCCCAGTGACCAACTATATATATATATATATATATATATATATATATATATATATATGGAAAATTTTCATGGGAAGTGGGGTCTTTGCAGTGACATACTTGACCATGTGTTTCAGAAGTCTTTGAACATGGCTTCTCAGGGCAGTTTGGAAAAGATTGGAAAAACAGGCTGGAAAAAGCCTAAAATGCTATAAGCAGAGCATGATGGACCATAGTGGTCTGAGTTCACAAGGCCAGAATACTTATAGGAATGTGGAGAATAAAGACCAGGCTCATGTGGTTTCAGTTGAGAATAAGGACTCTATTGGAAAATCAACTGGAGGCTATCAACTCTACCAAGTTTTTGTCTATATTTTCTCCTTGTCTTGAGACTTTATGGGAGGCTGCATTTAAGAACAGTGATCTGGCAGAGAAAATTTCAAGGCAGCCTAACATTTGGCTATGGCATGGGTTCTGCCAGCTGCTTTCAGACAGGTTTATAGAGCATCTGAAGTAAAAAGCAGAGCTGAAAGATGAGAACATTTTGTAGTTTAGCAAAAAAGAAAATATATAAGTTGGGAACATAAAAAATGTGACTGATCAAAAGATTAACAACACTAAAAAGAAGCTAGGTCCTTTGTGCCAGAAAACTAGGAAAGATGACTTGAGCACTTCTCAGGAAATGGAAAGCCTCCACTCATCAGAGATTCAAGGATACAATAGAGTAAACTCTTTACAAAAACTTGGCTTTGAGAAGGAAGCCCTGCACATTTGAGTTTACTTACAGAAGTATTTCCCTAAGTTCAGCCATTTAGGGACTCAGAGGCCACTGTACTCATGGTTCAAGAGGGCCTGGGCACTGCTCAGGTTGGCAGCAGTCCTGGACATAATCCACATTGTATTGCTTTTATAGGCATGCAGAATGCAAGAATTGTGGGGTTAAGAAGGTTTCCACTCAGATTTCAAAGGAAGGCCTCAGAGGCCAGGCAATGTGCTTCTGAGAGGGCAGTGTTGCAAGAATGAAGCTAAAGGTATAGGGGAGACCCCAGGAAGTTGGAGATTCCAGAAATGTGAAACATCTTCTGTGGAAATCCACAGGCAGACAGTAGAGCCAACCCAAAGGGGGGCCATGTGGCCTGCAACTACAAATGCCCTGAGTCAGAGCTACTCAAACCTTTTGGAACTTTCATGTTGCTATCATAGTCTCCAGGCACGGAACATAGAGCTGCAGGATTTAATCTTTTGGTCTGATTCCTTTCTGTTCCCCCTATTTTTTCATTTTGAAATGGAAATGTTTACCCTGGGCCATTGTATGTTAGAAGAATGTAGCTTTCTTCTTTACTTTTACAGAGGCTCATAGCTAAGAGTTTGCCTTGAGTCTCACAGGAAATTTTGGAGTTGGACTTTTGAACAATGTGGAACAGTTAAGACTTTGACAAATCTTGGAGATGGACTAAGTGCATCTTTTCATAAAGAGAAGAACTTGAGTCTTTTGGAAGCCAGAGGCAGAGTGTTATGGTTTAGAACAAAAATATGCCCTGTAAGTCTCCTGTGTTTAGAGTTAGGAAATTCATAATGCAATTAGATCATGGGGGTGCTCTACTTTCCAGTGGATTAACCCACTGATGCGTTCATAACTGAATGTGCTACTAGGAAGTGGGACCCGTTTGCAACTAGGAACGTGACCTGAAAGAGTATTCTCTTTTCCTTGGCACCTTCCTCTCTTTCTGCTTCCTGGATAGCATGGGTTGAACAGCTTTCCTCCACACCCATCTACCATGAAATTTCTGCCTTGACCATGGGCTAAACCTTCTGAAACTGTGAGCCAAACAAACCCCTCCTCCTTTAAATTGTGAGGGCCAGGTATTTTGTCTCAATGACAGGAAAGTGACTACCCCAGACTCTGAAACTGGGTCCTCCCCAAAGTAGAGCCACAGTGTTCAAGGGAGCCTCAGAGCAAGAAGTAGCACATTCTTCACCTGCCCATAAGGCTCACTGAGGAAATGAGGGTTTGATCATAGAACTAAAAGACATTGCAACAAAAATACAGCTGGCACTTGAGGGAAATAGTATTAAGGGAAATGAAAAAGAGCTTATTAAAGTCTGCTCTGAGGATTAAATTTGCAGACCTGCTAGACAGAAATATATTAGTTGACTTCTTATATGTACTTGGTCTATTCTGTCACTTTTCTTTTGATCATCTCTCCTTCAGTTGCTATAATTTGGTGGCACATTTTATCCAGTGGCCCCTACCTCTCCGCTGTGGGGCAGACGTGAAGGCTTGATCATCCAGGATGCCCAGAAACCTGAACAGAGTGCTGATTCCAGAGTGGACTGGTGACCCAGATCAGGCTGGTTAGAGTCCTCATGGGCTAACAACAGAGCTTTTTACTAGTTTGTGACATGCCAGTGTCCAAGAGCTTGACAAAATTGAGAATGTCGATAGTCATACCTGCCATCAGTTGAAAAGATTTTTCCTGAATGGATAGAGGCACCAAGACAGAGAGGAAGGTGGGATATCTGTTACAATGTTTGAGCCCTTGGATCCAACTGTATCTGATACCATTAACCCCCTGGGAAGCTCAGTTACAAGAGCAAATGACTTGAATTACTCACTTAGGATATTTTTCATTAGATTTCTGCATTTGCAAGCAAAACTTTCTTGACAAATGCAATTACTTGGTGTGTGTGTGGGGGTGGGTGTGTGTGTGTACATAGCTAAAGTATAAGGTTTATGGATGTGGTGGCAGTGGAAAAAGTTGATAAAGAAGGTTGAATTTAGATTGTAAAGGATGGTACAGGGGCCTTGAATATTTTTTTAATCAGAGGAATGATTTAATTTTAGAAAGGCTAATCTGAAAGCAGGAGGGAAGAGAGATTTACTTTTGACTTTTGGAGTCTGTGGAGTCCTTCTTGGGTGAGGGATAGATTGTGGAGTCTGTGCTCCATCCTGGGTGAGGGATAGGTTGGGGGAGTATGGCAGGATAATCATGGGTTCTGCCTAAGGATAAACCACAGGGACACAAGGGGAAGAGTCAGGTGGCATTGCTGCGTTGAACTGGTAGGAGTCTTCCTGGGCACATGGAGGGAGGAGGAGCTGCTGGTGCCAGTGTGTCTAGTACAATAGGGCACATTGGAGGGGCAAGGAGGGGCGGCCATGAGTTGGACTGGTGATCACCTAGGCTGCCATTGCCAGGGGGGAAAACTGAGGCTCGAGGGTGGATGATGCTGCCCAGGAAGGACAAGGAAAGGACCAGCAGAGGGGTTGTGAGGAAGACCCAAGGGCACTGAGCAGCTGCTAGAAATGGGAAGAAATGAAGCTGCAGGATCTACCCTGATGGGGGCTTTGGATCACTGGGGCCCTAAGCATTGTTGGTGCCATTTGCAGAGTGGCAGGGAGAGATGGGAGCTGGAGAAGAACTCATGCTCTGATCAGGGCTTCAGCCTTCCCACAGAAAACGTGCTGCAGGCGCCAGAGGGCTGGGGAGGGAGCACCCGAGGAGCGGAGGGCCTCTCCCCTTGTCCCCTCTTCCATGGGGCCTACAGGAGGCCTGGAACACTGTGGGCAGAGAAACGGCAAGCACCAGGCATGGGCGTCTCAGGCAGTGGGGTTGTGCCTGTATCTCCGAGTCTTGAGCATGGCAGGAGCCTCTGGTAGCCATGCTCCTGTCTCCTGGAATAGGTTCCTCCACTGAGGGACGGACAGGGGCTGTCCACAGCTGCGACTAGGGCCACCTAGGGTCTGCCGAGGGCGTGCACTTTCCTGCCTCTCATTTTGGCAGACAGGCCTGGGGTTCAGCAGGACAGGAAAAGCTCCCTGCCAGGCCCTTCAGTCGATATTTTTTGAGACCAGAGCATGTAGAGTTGTCTTTTATCAGATGTGAACAGAACAGCGGAGCAGAGGTCAGTACCAGGCCGGAAAAGCTGTAAGTTGCCCTTGAAAACACTGCCCATGATGTATCTCGGGGTGAATGTGCATGTGGGAGGTAATTGGGAGGGATGGATTTGAGGGCCAGAGCCACCTGGCATCAGCAGTGACAGCAGGGAGGATTCCAGCAGGGACTCGCCCTGGGGCCTCAGTGACCTGCTGAATTTCCGGTCTTGCTGATGTGGACAGACCTGGAACTCAAGCATCTGTCTCTCTGGCCAGTGGGAAGCAGCCATCCCTCGTCCATTAGCTGACCTTGCTTGGTGCCCCCTTTGGGGGCAAAGGTCCCTATAGGCTCCGGGTGGCAACTCTGCCCATGAAACCAATGAGCCAGCTCAGGCTCGTTAAAGAATCTCCGCAAAGCAGAGGAGCAGACCCACTCTCTCTGACGCACTAGGACAGACTTGGCCTTCAAGTGAAAAAAGGAAATACAGGAGCGGGGAAATAAACTTTTAACTATTTCCAGCAATTAATCATAAAATTACAGTTTATTCTCCCCATTTCCTCTTCTCCAATAAATTCAATGAGGCAACTGTTCAGGTTACAACTGAAACATAAATACGCCACAATTGTAATGAATTCTTCAAATGAGCGGATGAATCATAACAATTGTAACTTAGTCCAAACTGTGGGACGAGCCGGTTGGATGGAACACAGTGGCCACAAGGTGAAAGTTGCTGCGTTTGATCAGTTTTATACTAACATAGGGGAAACCAACATGTCCGCCATCTTTGTTTTGTTTTGTTTTGAATCTGAGGCCTGGTCCACATGGAATACTTCAAAGCAGTTCAGATTCATGGAAAGGTCAAGCTGGAGACCTCTGCCTGCCTTGCTGGGAAGCTGGGAAATGGTCACTGCTGCTCACAATGCGATGAGAATGAACTGAGGTACCCTGGAGCCCTTGGAAAGTCTTCCGGGGTCATTCCTCACCTAAGCACGCATGACATAGACCAACAAACCCCAGAGGAGGCGGAAGTGTGACCGCGGCTGACCATGCCTCGCGTCATCCTGGGTGGCTCCAGCTCACTGCTGGACTCAAGAAGGAATCCCACATGTCCTCCACTCCGTAACTCCCTCCTGCCCACCTCGCCCCCATTTTCATCCATATCCGAGCAGAGACAGGAGAGGAAGGGTCCGCTGGTCTTTGGTTTGCTGTCCTTTCCCTCTCCCATTGCTCCATCCCTTCAGGTTCCTGCAGAGCCCTGCCGTCTCATGGAGCTTGGTGGCATCCTTCTGGCCACCTCGTCCCACCCACTCGGTTCAAGTTCCTGGAGCCCAGCAAGGGTTTGCTCCCCCTGCCTGGCCACTCTCAACACAATGACCACTTGAGTCCCTTCCCAGGGCTCAGGTCCCGCATGCCTGGGACCTGAGCAAGCCCCCTTTGATGGCCTGCCTGTGACAGGACTGGCAATGAGTTGTGATGAGAGGCAGGAAACTCATGTGCAGAGCCCAGGAGCACCGGGACTTGGCACAAACGTGGCTCATTCTTAAGGGCGGTTTCAATAAGTGGAATTTGGAAAATTGTGTCAAGTCCACGGAATGAATCAGCTTTCTGATGACATCAGCTGACTTCCTTTCTCGCGAATGCGCAGGGGAGTGATGGGTGGTGTCAGGAGGCTGGTGGCTTTGAGGCCCTTGACTGACAAGGTGAAGCCACTCCCAAGTACTGCTTCTGAGAACACCCCATGGCCCTTTGCTCTCTCAGGGATACAAGTCAGGGCCCCTAGGGATCACAGCCATTGTCACACCTGAGGAATATTCTAGAATATAATGTGAACAAGCTGTCTGTGTGGAGATGGACTCAGAGGAGGGCAGACAGGGGCATGAGTCAGAGGTGCAGCAGGGACTGTGTGCAGGGCTGGGTTGGGGTGCACAGGTGGCAGGGTGGGGGGTGGATCCTGAGGCTCAGAGCACAAGGCAGAGATCTCCAGCGTGAGCGCTGTCCCTACGCCTGTCCTCTGTGTCGGGGAGAGGGCCTGGGACTGGGGTGAATGTGGGGAGCTCGGTGTTCACCTGGAAACGCATGAGGTGCCCCTGGGTCTGACCCTGAGATGCTGCCCAGTCCTGGGTCAG
Source organism: Dasyprocta punctata (assembly GCA_004363535.1). NCBI lineage: Eukaryota > Metazoa > Chordata > Mammalia > Rodentia > Dasyproctidae > Dasyprocta > Dasyprocta punctata. Next base: position 19,499 of record RJWM01021402.1, read on the forward strand.
AGGCCACACGTTGGGGCTGCAGGGCGGATCAGACTTGCAGAGGACAGGACTGGGAAGCTTGTCTGGGGTGAGACCGTCAAATGCTTTGCTAAAAGTACAGGCTGTGGGCTGGGGATGTAACCCAGCAATATCGGCCACTTGCCTCACGTGTGAGGGACCCTGGCTTTAATGCCCGGCACCACACACACACACACACACACACACACACACACATGTTCATTGAGTCTAGAGATTCCTTTACTCTGCATTCTTCAATAAACTTACTCTCTGCAGATTGGCACAGGCACTGGAGCTCCCATGCCCGGCCCACAGGCACAGCCGTGCGCTCTGTTGCTGTTCTGCAGGTTCCCATCGTGACACCGTGTGACACGGCCAGGGCACAGAGCTGGGCACCCTGTGTGACGGCGACTGCATTTTTAGTATTATGCATCTGTCACCCACTGGTGAGGAACACAGGAAAATGCCAAAGGCTAGCTGGTTTTAAGTGCTGGACCACGTAGGTAATTTTTCTCTCTCCTTTTCTTGCTTCTTTTTTCCTTGAAGATTTTAACAAGTGAATTTGCTCTATTTTTAAAATAAAAAAAAATTGAAACAAACACAGAACTTGACAGTAGGTCATGAACTTCCCTAGAAAGCTGGGCTCTTGACCCCCTTGGCAGGCAGGGAGGGTAAAGGGTTTTGGGGGTGCCCTTTGGGGCCGACTGCCATGCTAGAGAGCGC
>RJWM01021402.1:20318-35520 GCA_004363535.1 Dasyprocta punctata
CCAGCACCAAGAATCGGTCTGTCTCCTCTCGCCTTGTAAAACCCCAGGCACTCACGGAGTCCCCGTGCGCCCCATCACGCGTCTCGCCCGCCGACGCTTCGGCACAAACGAGGCTGCATGGAGAAATTAACCAGAGCCCTGGCCCTGAGAAGGACGCCGAGCCTGGAGGAGAGCATCTGGCTAGTGCGTGCCGTGAGATTCTCTCATCCATGGCCCCCGCACACGCCCGTCCTGCTGTTCACAGGAAACCCTGGGATGCTTCACAGGAAAGTGAGAAACACCCTCGCTGGCCATGAGGAATTAGACTGCAAATGCTGTCCCCCAAGTTCCCCGGGTTTCTGCTTAGAGGACACGCCCACCTGGCGTTTACGTTTCGCCTTGGGGGTAAAACAGTTGCTTCCCAGGGAGGCAGGAGGCAGGGTCGGGGGTCGGAACTGGGCCTTGGGATCTGCCTTGAATCAGTGCCTGAGTGGGTTTCGGGGACCCAAGGGGACCCAAGGGCCCCTCCAGCAAGGACAGTATGTGAAGGTTATCAAAGCATGGAAACTGAGGCCAAAGACAAGGGGGGACCCAGGACACTAGGCAGGGGTGCCTGGGGCGGAGGATGAAGGGTAGGTCGGCATCACTTGGGGTGCAGCACTGAGTGTCGAGGCACGTTCCTGCAGGGGAGCGCTGCCTCCTTGTTGACCTCAAGAAAGGGCAGAATGGGTTCCCTCCCCAGAGCTGCCGAGGGGCTGGCACGGCCAGGGCGCTTCTCTACCACATGCCGAGGTGGGGCACCAGGGGCGGGGATGCTTCAGCAGCCTCCTACCCCCAAAGTCAAAGAGAGAGGCGGATGCTAAAAGGAAAACTGGAAAGTCAAAATTAGTGAGTGTTGAAACGTCTACTCTCATGTACTGCAGTGACTCACTGAGTATGGGCGGCAGATTCAGGCTTCTCTCCGAGTTCTGTTGAGCAGTCTCTCGAAGTGGCATGTCGTGTCCTGAGTCCAGTCGTTTTTTAATTTTTCCAGTACTTGGGACAGACCCCAGGGCCTTTGCGCAGAGCTCCACCTACAGTCACTGCCCCCCTACTTTTTATTTAGAAGCAGGATCTCGCCCTGAGGGCCCAGGACGGAGCACAGAGCTTCACCACACAGTTCAGCCCTCAGCCCCTCACTGTGCACGTCCTGGCGCCTCTCGCAGGGCCATCCGTGGCCATCAGAATCCCAGGCGGCCGAGAGGAGACCTGCAGCATCTGCGAACGCAGCCGCAGTAACCACAGCCTTTCCATCCAGGGCAGTTCCACTTTCTGACCCCTAAATACACAGCATTGGTGGGTCCACTTCTCTTCCAGACCCCCCACACCCTCACCCAGATGCACTTCCGCTTACTTAGCAGCTCAGCCAAAACCAGTGCCCATCGTCCGCTTCGGCTGGAGGGTCTCTGGGTCTCAGCCAGTCTAGTGCAGGGACTGGTCACGGTTTCGAGCTGATGTGTCCTCTGTGAAGCCATGCTGAGACAGAGACAGGTCAGGGAGGTCTCCTTGGGGTGACAGTGGAGAAGGTGACAGGGGCAGGGGAGCAGGATTGGACAGAGTCCCGCCCCGTGTCCCCAGCTCCTAACAGGGAGGGAGTCTGGCAGAGCTCGCCCATCTGGGACTGAACCAAGCCGACCACAGCAGAGTAGAACCGAGCTCCTGGGATGAGTGTTTATTCCACAGTTTCCAGCTCCACAAATGGTCTCCGCCTCCCATGTTGGTGGAGAGCTGTTTTGCTGATGAATTATTACAGAGTGGTATTTTCAGAACTTTGTTCTAAAAATATCAGATTTGGAATGGTTCAGAGCAGCCTCTAAAATTTCAGCGCCACCCTGCATCTCTGTCTCAATGTTTCCTACTCCGCCAAGATGACTTAGGGTTTGTGAATCTGGTAAAAGAGTGCTCTGGCGTTGAGACCTTAAAAAAAAAAAAAAAAATTAAAAATAGCATGAAATTGCACAATTGAATCGTTGTACTGCAAAGATTTTCAAAAGATGAAAGCTATTTTGTGAAGGCAATCAAGAGATTCTGTGTCAGAAGGACACTGATTTACCACAGCACATGCCCCACGGCGTCTGGACCCGTCTCTTCCCAGAACTGCTTCCGCTCCTAAGGCCACCTATCCAGAGCTTGGTGTGATATCGCCTAGGGAGAATATAGAGCACATAAAATAGGAAAGAAAACATAAACGTCTGTTTTTTTCATAGACCCTTAACTACCACATGAATAGGAAGTTGAAAAAAGCTCTGTTTTGCTTTCCAACAAATTATCACTTTCTACCTCCTTTCAGCGAATGGATAGTATGACTCCGTCCCGCAAATCTGAACTTTGAATCTCAGCCCCACTCAGACGTGGAGGCCAAAGCGGAGGAAACCACTCACCCCTGGAGATCACGGTTCCACTGCCTGGTTTCAGCAGGGTGGGGATCTGGGAGGATAAATGCAGCATTTATTCCTGGAGGTGTCATTTAAATGTTGTCACAAGCCTCAGAGTGCTTAGAGAAAAAGAGGCTAGCCTAAGTGGAACTTTTTCAAAGTTGCTTTTGTCCAATGGCAAGCAAAATGTACGTTTCTCTTTCCAATATAGAATGCAGTATATCAAGTGGAAGTCATTTCTGTCAGAAGAGTTTCATTTAAGATTAACTAAACAGCGTTATGCTCCTTTGGTGAGAGAAAAAAAGGAGTTTTCTTATAGCATGCCACATCATACGGGAGCAATTTATTGTGGTCTCCGTCTTTCTTTCTTTCTTTCTTTCTTTCTATCTTTCTTTCTTTCTTTCTTTCTTTCTTTCTTTCTTTCTTTCTTTCTTTCTTTCTTTCTTTCTTTCTCTGTTCCCATTGGCACCACTGAGGCTGAATTCTTCCATACCACAGGAAGGAACCAAAGAGAAGAAAAGTTTATCAGTTTCCGGGGCTGCTGTACGCAATGGCCACCAACAGCGTGGCTTTAAACAAAATAAATGTATTCTTTCAGAGCCCTGGAGGGCTGAAGTCAGAAGCGAAGGTGTCCCGAGGTCCGCTTCCCTCAGAGGCTCTGGACAAGGCGCTCTCTCGCAGCGTCCGGTGGTTCCCGCCAGCACCTGGGAATCTTGGTGTCACTGGCTCCGGTCTCCGCCTCCAGCATCGCGAGGCCGTCTCCCCTGGAAGAGCTTCCTCCTGCTCTCCGTCCTCACACCTCCCGTTTTTATAAGCACACCGGGTATCAGCTTAGGCCTTACCACTCCAGTCCAGCATGACCTCATCTCCATCCTGGAAACGATCCCCAAATAAGGTCACATTCATAGCCCTCTGGGGTTGGGACTTGAGCATACACTCAGGGGGGTGCAGGGGGAGCCACCACAAGGGAAAGGGAGAGAGTTAAAAGGGAATTAAAGGAGGAAACAAGACATCAAAGAGCAAGAAACCAGCGCGGGGCTGGCGTCTGGAGCAGAGCCCCGAGGAGAGGCGCCGATGCGCGGTCTGCTGGTCACGGGCTGCTCGGTGCTTACAGCGCATTGCGAGTTATGCACAGACCCAGCCTAGACAGCTGTCCCGAAGGATCAGCGAGGCGGCGGGGGTGTGCAGGGGGCGGGAGGAAGAGCGGAGGCGTGTGCACAGCGGACCTGCCGGCCGGCTCCCATCATTCCCGACCACCCTAGGCCTGCATTCACGCTGCTGTCAACCCCCACTGGACAAGTGCCCCCCCATCTGATTTGACCCCAGCTCCTCCTGCAAATCTTGACTTTGAATCTCAGCCTCACGCTGGCATACAGGGAGATTCAGGATGTTGAGCAAATAGTAATTCATGCAGCCTGCGTGTTTGAACTTTGTAGGCTAAATTCTGGTCACCCCCCCAAGGGCACACCCCCGGAGAAAGAGCGTTTCTTCCAATGAGAGATATACCCTTTCTGAAATTCCATTATAAATCCTCAACTGAAATGCTGGGAAAATCAAAATTTGCCTAGAAAGGAAAAATAGCCTCTGCTCTTTTGCTTTCATAGTTACCTGGTGAAGGTTTTATCCTATTGCTAACAAAGAACCCCTTAAGAAGCAGGAGACTGTGTCATTTCACCCCCGCCTCTATTTTGCAGGTCTACGTCAAAGACTCCCACACTTTGGTCTTGCAAACCCAAGATCAAATTTAGAATTTGAGGTTTAACGTCTCAGTCTCCTCAGGCCGCTAGGACAACGTTCTGCAGGCTGGGCAGCTTACACGGCAGAATGTTACTTCTCCCAGGCCGGAGACTGGAGGTGACGGCAGGGCTGGTTCCTGCTGAGGTCTCTGTCCATGTCTTGCAGACGGTGGCCACGCTGTCCTCACCTCATTTAACCTTCATGACCTCATTTAAGGCCGTATCCCAAACAGGGCCACACCCTGGGGGACTGGGGGTTAGGACTTTGACATGTGGGGGACCCAATTAAATTGGCAGAGCTATCAAGGAATTAGAGACGAACTAGTCAACCATCCCTTCCGTAGATGAGGGGCTACTCTACGTATTCCTGGGGCGGACAAGGGCAGTAACATATCGAGAGACCCAGGGGCTCACAGCAGCAAGGTTTGTTTCTTACCCAGGTCACGTGGTCAGTGAGGCTCTAAGGGGCTTTGGTCTGTGCTGTCCCTCAGGCCCTGGCCGGTGTCCTTTCCCAAAGCTCGTGTGTGCATCTCCCACAGCGTGAGGCTCCCGGGTGACCTTGGCCAGGAGACCGGCATCACAGGGCCACTTCTGACCACAGTCCACTGCCCAGGATGGGTCATGTGTCCACTCAGTCACAGGAGGCTGGCCATGTGGGAGGCACCATGACGTGTGACAGCTCCTAAATGTCCAGGGGTCAAGATCTCTGCTCTGGGAGGGGGTGTTACAAAAATATTTTATAATTTTCTCTCTTTTTGTTCTGCTTTGGGGTGGGAGGGATAGAAAAAAAGGAGTAAAACATAAAACAAACAAACAAACAGACACCTCCCAAGGTATTGTGGTAGTGCGTTTTAGTTGAGGTTTCTCCCCCCCAAAACACCAAGTGACGGGACACCTGGTGAGGAGACAGGAAATGAAGAAGACACCATCCTGATTTAAGGAGCTTGCAGTCTCCTAAAGGGAGACAGCAACAGTCCGGGAAGCCACCGCAGGGGACAGAAGGGCCATCCTGGAGGAGCGTGGGCACCTTGCTAAGTGGACAGCAGCTGCCCTTGGCTTTCCAGGAAGACAGAGCGAGAACCAGCTGGGGACCTCGTCCTGGGAGGGGCCAAAGGGACGAGCCCCCTCAACAACAGGTGCAGTACTGTGAGCGGAGTGGGAGTGGGTGCTGGCCCTGTCTATCCCCTCTGCCCCCTCTCTCTGCCCCGGTCTCTGGCATGTGTGACCCGGAAGGACTCCTGTACATTCCATCTCCCATTATGGCAGGAGAGAGTGCATGAGGAAGAGGTCATGTACAGAAACAGGAAGCCCAGGAGAGAGACTGGGGGGTCCCCCAATCCTCATTTCACCTAAGGACCTCCCATGTGGCCTCACCTCCAAACACCCCCATGCCAGGGACCAAGCTCCCCACATCTTTGTGGGACGCACTCAAGACACAGCAGGGTGGTCAGGAAGCCAAAAGGGCGGCTCCTGGAGGGTGCAAGTGCAGCCGCTGTCTACAGAGGGGTGGCTTGGGTGACGGGGCCCCAAGAGGTGGTCGGTGTGTGGGGCTCCACAGGTCACCCCCCCAGGCCCGCACCACGTAGCCTCTGTTGAAGACCCGGAGCCTTTCATTCTATTCTGGAAATGTTACAATCGTTTAAGGTCACGTCTGTCTCTCCCTCGGCTCTCGTCTCCCCTCCCAACTAGTTTAAAAACAAGATGTTGAAGTAAATTGGAACCGAATCGTGAAATTGTTTTCTCCAGCTCCTTCTGGGAGGGAACCGGAGGGACCGGCCGGGTTCATCCCCCAGGGGCAGAACGCGGCACCAAGGGGGTGGTTAGGGGAACCTGTCCCGCCTGGTAACGGAGACCTGGGGAATAAACACACCACTGTTCCTCCTCTTCTCACAGCTTGAGAATGGGGTCCCAGGTTTCTGAAAAGCCAAGATAGTTATGCGTATAATGAGCTAGAAGCAGACAAAGAAACGAAAACACCCTGCAGGCACAAGGGCTCCTTCTGAGAAGCCACCTACCATGACGGGTTAGCAGGGGATTTGGGAACAGAGACCTTGACCAGGAGTGGGGCCCCAGGAGAAAGTGAGACGCTGGCTGCCGCTCGGGAAGAGAGCAGGATGGGTGAACTCCCCCGCATCGTGAGCCAGGGAAGCTGGCCCTGGGCTGTGGAGACGAGGAGAGAGAGGGCGGGGAGGAGGGGAAGAATCTGGACTTGGGGTGGGACAGGCCAAAGAGGCTCCATGGGTTTGGGATAACCAAGTATAATGGTTGATACACTGTGTCAACTTGAGAAGTTTAGAAGTTTAACTGAGATACTCGGAGGGGAGCCAGGGTTCTTACTTTGTAAATATCCTCATCCTGTGCAAGAGGAGGGTAAGGAGATTTTGTGAGTGCTACATCTGCCCTGGGTGGAGGGTGCCCTGCATACAGTATAAGGGAGGAGAAGAGGCTTGTTTTCCCCTTTTTTTGCTCTGGCTGCTTTTGCTCTAGCTGCTGCCTTGAAGTGTTGCCCCTGTGCCATGCCACCCTGCCTTGGAGCCAGCTGATTATGGACTGAAACCTCCACAACAGTGAGCTAAATAAACCTTTCCTTCCTTCATTTTTCGTGTTGGGTATTTTGTCCCAGCAATGAATCAAAAGTGACCAAGACACCAAGGAACATTCTAGAACAGCGGCACACAGAGTTCACCAAAAAACTCATATGCTGAATTTATGATATTCCTTCTCCACATCACATTTCCACCCAACATGAGTACCAGTGAAAACTATATTACACCTTCACATTGGAAAAGCAATAAAAATATATGGGGAATGTTCACACTAAAAAAATCATTACACTCAAAGACCTATTGTCCTGAATCCCCCTCAAAATGCTACCCTTCCTCCCCCCGCTTCCAACACCCTTATCCCATCATTCTCGCCACTTTCAGAAGCAGTTCTGGGAGTCCCCTTTCCTGAGTGTCTTAATGCAAAGTGGCAAAAATGCCGAATGCCACTACCGTGCGCCACCCAACTTCAAAGCAGCTCAGGAAAACCTGATGGCGTCCTCATCCACCTCAGTCACCTGGTCTGACGTTGTGTGACTGCTGGCTCTTCTCCAAAGTCAAAATCACCATCAAAGGTAAGCATTCTCCATCATTTGAGGCCGTCAAGACAGCCACAACAGTGCAAGTTAAGACAAGAAGGAAGACTTGCAGAACTGCTTCAGGAAGTGGCAAGCGTGATGGGATGAGGGTGCTGGGGGGCATTTGAAGAGAATTAATGACAATGTTCCTTATGCTGTAATAATTTTGTTAAAATTTAGCACTTACCACAGGGTTTGGTCACACCTTGTACTTCAGGTGAAGAGTTTTTGTACTGTCTTGTTCACTTACACGTGTGTGTGTGTGTGTGTGTGTGTGTGTGTGTGTGTAAAAGGACTGATTCCAGGAATAACATTTGGAGGAGGGCTTTGGAGTTTGATGGGCTATACCATTGGAATTTTGACCCAATTATTTCTAGACCTCCATAGATCGATCATCAGGAAGTTACATTCTGGGGACATCGTGTTTCCACCTCAGAATATTCTAAGCGGATATCTGCTTGAAAAAAGAACAGTGCACAGAATGCGTGATACTTCACCAAAAACTCAGGATTGGAGGACGGCACAGGCTGCTCTGGTGACCCGAGCAAGGTGTCGGTCAGCTGGTGCGGCCGCCCCAGCTTCAATCTTCTCATTTTACTTCCCCACTGAGGCGCTAGTTCTCCCAGGTCATCTAAGGCTCCAAGAACAAAAGTGAAATTCCAAATGAACTTGACATTAATTAACCACCTTGTCAAAAATCGTTAGCACATCTGTCATCGGTCGCATAAAGTATCTGTTATAATTTCAGTATGTGCCAACCAAAGAGTAAATGGGAAGTGGTTTCTTGCTGATGGTCAGGCAATATGACTCATGTGTTTTCACTTTCAAAATAATAATTTTAACTTATTACAGCATACAAATAGTAAAGGTTCTTTAAAAGGGGACTATTAGAAGATAATAGTACAGGAAGAGAAAAAAATTTTAAAAACCTTATCCCTCAAAATGTATGCCATTATTATTTTTTTCTGAAGATATTTCTAGATTCTTTCTTTCTTTCTCTCTTTTTCTGTAATTATGGGGATGGAACCCAGGGCCTTTATACCGAGCTCCATCCCCAGCCCTTTTTAAATTTTTATTTTGAAACAGATCTCTCTAAGTTGCTAAGTTGCCCAGGCTGGGCTTGAACTTGCAATCTTCCTGACTCAGCCTCTGAGAGTGCTGGGATTACCGGTGTGTGACACCACACCCAGATCCATAGTGTTTTCAAGGCACGGGTATGATTCTTTATAAAAGTTGGGTCTCAGCTGCACACAGAGTTTGTCATCTGCTTTATTGTTAACTGTCTGGTGTAATATCAGTGTCCACAGCTGCAGAATATTTCACCAAATAGAAGAACCGCAGTCCCTAAAATTCCATTGCCATCTTGCTCTTAGTCTGGTGATAACTTTTCTATGTTCGTACCATCCTGATTAAAATGATCCTAATATCTAGTAAACCAAACACATCTATAATTATGTTCTTTAGAAAGAACATTGGTGGTCAAAAAACATGTATGTATTAAGGCTTTTAATATCTATTGCCAAATTGTCTGCCAGAAAGGTTGCCCCAAATTGCATTGTTATCAGTAGTGTTAGGGTGTTACCAATAGTATTGAGATATGGGAGGGGCAGAATAGCTTCCTTTTGTGTAAATTTGCAGATCCTTGTGACTAAGTATGACCTTTTTCATATAATCATTATACATGTATGTTTATTTTATGTGACTATCTTGCCCAAGATGTTTTTCAATTAGCATATTTATATTTTCTGTTAAAATCTTTTATTATGCACTTACTAGTCATACTCTACCTCAAAAAAACTTTGATACTTGATTTTTTAAAATAAAAATGAATTAAAAAAAATAAAAATAGTCCTAAAGTAACATACTAGAATAGAAGTAGAGAATGAACAAACATACATAGCATATATCATACTGTTATTATAATTGATGAAGCATTTAGGTCTGCAATCTAGGCTAAAGATGTGCAAAGGTATATATTAGGTAGCTTTTTGTCACTATAACAAAATACCTGAGAATAACAACTAACAGGAAAAAAGGTTTGTTTTGGCTCACGGTTTCAGAGTTTTCATTCCATGGTTGGAAAATTCCATTGATTTTAGGCATGGTGAGAAAGAAAAATCATGTCAGAAGGGTGTGGTGGAGGAAAACTGCTCACTTTATCGTGGCCAGGAATCAGAGAAAAGGAAAGACTGGGGAACGAGTTAGACTCTTCTACTCTCTACCCTAGCAGCCTGCTTCCTCCATCTGGGCTATAGGAGCTCTTCACTGGGCAAATCCATCATCATATTAGTGGCCTCATGGTCCGACCACCTTCTAGAAGCCCACCTCTCAGCACCCTGAGCTGCTCAGGGGACATTTTTTTAAAAAATCACAACCATAACAAAAAGAAAAACTTCTGAACTTTTTGCTTCAAAAAGTAAACATATCATTTTTTCACAAAAGATTAAATTAATTATTGTATTAAAATTTATATACTTCACTATACATTAATGTATATAAAGATTTTACATACTATTGTAGAAATTGTCTTTGGACAAGAATATTAAATTCATAGTGATGGTCAAACAATTCTGTATTTTTAGATATGAAAAGAGTTACAAAAGTCTTTAATCCAATGCTTCCTAGATTTTGAATTTTAAGAGGCAACTAATAAAATCATGAAGAACATAGCAACAATAAAGTCACCAACTGCTTTTTTTCTCATGCGAAGATGTCTCTATCCTTACATCTTGTTCATAGAAGAGAAAAAATCAGACCTTGCTTATTATGATGATGATTTCAGTAATGACCACATTCTATCCCACCCTCAGATGAAACTGCACTAGAATGCTATGACATCAAAGTAAAGAAGCAAAATTTCCCCAAACCAGCATTTATAATTATGCACACATACCTTCTTGTCTCCAGGGATTCATTTAACTATGAAATCGTAAAATCTCTTTTGTTGACTGGTGCTGATTCAACAATTGGTGTTTGGGAAATACATGGATTCAGGAAATTGAGGCCAAGAAAACTCAAGTGTCCTTCCCAGAATTATTCAGCTAATTGTAGTAAAGCTGAGGCCATAACAGCGGTTGCCTGACTTCTGACTCCCAAAACAAGGATAACAAACTTCAGATTGGGAAGGGGAAGCATAGAGTCAGACATCTGAGCTTGGAGACAAATACAGGGTGTCCCTCTGGGGAAGGGATTTGGGATGTGGGCTTGGAGATGCTGTCGAATGGCATCTCAGACACAGGGGACCTCCAGATGTGCAGTGGTGGGCAGCAAGGACTGTAGGGGTGACCCCAGGAGCCTGGATATGGAAAACGGAATTCAAGGGACAGTAGAAGACCAGGAGAAGAAAAGAACTTAAAAAAGTGATATTGTATACAAAGCAATTTTGGTACAGATGAAATCTGTGTCATTTTGTGGTAGAGACAGCAAATCTAGAAGGAAGAATTTGTAACCTTTGTCCCAGGTTGGCCTAGTGCGGTGGATTGACAACTGGTGGTCAACTTGTAACACCTGAACTGAATCAGTGTAGTGCTGGGTGTGGAAGGCCCATCTGAGGGTTGTTGTCAACAACATAAAAAGGAGAACAGGAGAGGAAGAAGTGGTGCTGTTGGTTCTCCTGTTGTTGTGGGTTCTCCTGGAGGAGCTTGTTGAGCTTCTTGTCTGTTTGAATTCAACTGTTCTCATCGTCAGAGGAGCTCGGGATCTTGTTGCTGAGAATGACTGTGCTTCACTTTGGGGGGGCTCTGGTCCTTACTTTGAGCCTCGCTTCCAGGCTCTGGAAGGGATGGTGCACTGTTCAATCTCCAGGAGAAGCTTGTCGTACTGGTTTCCTGATAGGAACTCTGCTGTTCTCATTGCTGGAGGAGCTCGGGACCTTGCCGTCTCTGAGGATGGCAGATCCATGAAACAGCCTTGCTTGAGACATTGTTGTGGGCTCTGGGCCTCCAGCTGGACTCATGGCGGGCATTGTCGTGGGCCTAGGTCTTTGACATTGGACATTGCCATGGGATCCAGGGCCTCAGCTGGATTCTTTAGGTCTTTAGTATGTGGACAGATCTGCACTTTTTGTGTTTGGATGACAATTATAAAATAATCCTGCAAATTCTGTGTCCTGTAGTAAATTGTTTTCCTGGCAAACCCTGACTATAACACTGAGGCAGGCCTCAAACTCACCATGCTTCTGCCTTGGCCACCTAATGCACAATGAGGTGAACGGGCACAATGTTATCTATTGTCCATCCCAGTGCTAAATCCCCAGAAATCAATACTTTAGAAAGAAATCTTTACCAAATAGAGTTTCACTGTTCAACAGACACACCAGTGGGAAGCAGGGAATCTTAACTTACTAGAGGTATTTAAGTGAAGAATGTGTATGTGGATATCCTTCTGGAATACATACCAACAGGGTTATATTGTGGGTCCCTAACATGCTTGTAATAAGAGTCTCAAAAGAATAAAAAGTAGAAGGGAGAAAATAATAGAAGAAAAATTTCTTGAGTGGAGGAAATTGCCACTTTTCATGGAAACAAGGCCCAGTGAACACTAAGAACAACTAACAAAACAAAAAAGAAAGGCAAAAATGCTGCATGCCTTGGTGTATGCTTGTAAAATTTCAGAACTCCACGAATGCTAATAATAAAAAAAATCTTAACCACTTCCAGACAGAAAGAGCACATGGAGAGATCTGAAACTTCAAATCATATTATATTCCTCAGCATCATGGGATAATGGAAGCATCGAAGTTTTAAAAATTGTTATTCTGAACTTTACAATTTGTACCTAGCTGCACTGTCCATCAGGTGAGTGAAAATAACATGTTCTGAGAATCAAAGAATATGCATTCCTTGAATTCCCAATTTTGCTAAATTGAAAAAAAATTCAAAACAGTTGATAAATGTGGACTGGAGAAAGCAATGTCAGCTGATTGTGAACACTGTCAGAACCTGGATCGGGAACCGTCTCCAGCTGGCCCAGCATAACGTGGCCCCTGGCAGCCTTTGACCTTGAGGCCTGGCAAGTCTGGAGGCGGAGTGCAAATCTCCTTTCTTTACGGGCTCCAGTGACCCAGCTGGCTCTCCATGGAAGCCCAGGGTTACGCACAGAGCTGCCCAGGCACCGTGCAGAGGGGGCTGCTTTGCAGTCCTCTGAAGGCTCCTGGTGGCTCCTGGGGAGGGTCTCAGGTAGGGGGACCACGCGGCAGAGCTCCTCAGCACAGGACAGGCTGCGCTCTTTGCGCATCAAAGTGCCGGGCTGGGATGACACGTCGGCGGTTACTGGATTCTTCTGTGTCTGGGGTTCGGTGCATTTAAACATCATGAAGATGCATCTCTCTTCATTTGGGGAAGATTTGCTGTCTGAGCCATTTCCCATATATAATGGATGACTGACAGGAGCATTTGTCTTTCTGGTATCAAATTAAATTCAGTCTTGAGAACCAATTCTTGAGGGTTGTCAAGCAGTGTCTGCCGTTCACCCTGTCCCCAGGCCAGTGGATTGGCCACAAGCTCTAGCACCCAGTGGCCCCGGGAAAACAGGTGGGAAGGGCCGTGGGTCTGCTCTGTTTCTTTCTTTTCTTTTCTTTTTTTTTTTTTTACAGTGCAGAGAATTGAATCCAGGAGCTTGCACGTGCTAGGCAAGTGTCCTACTATGCAGGTACACTTCAGCCTTCTTTAGTTTATTTTGCAACAAGGCCTTGCTGAGCTGTCCAGGTGGCTTCAAACTTGCCGACCCACTGGGATCACAGGCGTGCACCACCAGCTTTGGCTTCTGTCTTCACCTTGACACTGACTCCAGAGTCCTGGGGCTCCAGCAAATGCGCTCCTCGGCTATGGGATGGTTTTAGCCATGTCAGCTGCTGCAGGAGCCCGGCAGAGAGATGTCTTGTGGTCCTTCCACTCACCACAGGTCTCCAGGCCCCACAGCTCGTGCTGTCCTCGCCTCAGATACTGCCAACCCTGGCTGGGGCCTGCTGGCAGGGCTCACATCCTTGTGCTGGGTGAAGGCCAGTCCTTTCTCCTTCTCTCAGGCATTTTTAATCTTTCCCAACCTGCTTGGTTTATTGTTTTGAAACTGTGCACCTTGACCCCTCAGGTAGGAAGAAAGGAGGAGCAGGACAGGGTAGGTGCCAGGGTCCCCTGTCCCTGGCAGGACAGCTTAGCAACTAAAACAACAACTCACTGCTAGGATTAATTAGGCCAAAAAACCTCAGGATTCAGACAGGTTATAGAATTTTAATAAAAAGTGCTCTGGACCAAAATGTGAAGTTGAAATGTGCACCAAAGCAAAAGGGACTCCAGCAAGTACAATGTGAGGATTATTCTCCTAATGCAGAGCAGGACCTCAGCGGAGGATGCTGACTCGATCTCTTAGTGCTTCAGAAGAAGCTGGCAGACAGAGGCTCCTTTTCAGAATTCTGCAGAGGAGAAAACAATACCAGCCTTGCTTGCTGTCTTAGTCACTTTCTCATCGCTGGGGTAAAATACCCAACACCTACAACTTAAAGGAGGAAAAGTTTATTTTGGCTTATGGGTTTTGGAGGATTCAGTCCATAGTCATCTGAGTCCAAACCAGGAAGGACATAGTGGAAGGGTCTGGCAGAAGACAGCTGCTCACATCATGGTGGCCAGGAAGCAGAGAGAAAAGGGAGGAGCCAGGGAGGGAGACACATCCTGCCAGGCCACTCCCTTAGTGACCTTCCAACCAGGCCCCTCCAAATAGCACAATCAGCTACAAACTCATCAGTGGACTAATATACCAGTGAGGTAACACCCCACAACCCAGTCTCCTTCCATACACATGAGGGTGTTGGGACACCCTAGATCTAAACTGTAACACTTATTCAAAATCATCATGGCCCATTCAGGGCTGGGCAGAGTTGAGCAACACTAATGAATAAATCAGAGGATTTCAGAGAGGTCACAAGCACTCAGAACTGCTCTTCCAGAGGGGGGTCAGAGGGAGTGGAAGAGGGGCGCCCCACACTTCAGAAGATTGTCATCTTCCCCCTTGATCTACTCATTCACTTGGGGAGAATCTGTGGCTATACTTATCCACATCACAGCTCCTGAAAGGGTAGATTCTCAATTAGCGAAGCTTTTTAGTTTAGTGATTGTCTTCCTGGACTTGATCGGTCACTCACAACCAGTGGGCTGAGCAAGGAGGAGAAGGGTGGGGAGTGAAGCGGTTCACACCTCCACAACCACACTGCTCTGGCCCGGCTGGTGTCTCGGAGGACACAGGAAAGAGCGTGCCCTCTAGGCGGCCACTTCCCAGGGTCTGACAAAAAGGTTCTCTTCCTTCAAAAGACGCAGTCCCCAGAGGAAAGCTGCTCACGGCAGAGTGACCAGGAAACAGAAAAAAGGGAGGAGCGGGACGGGAGCTGAGCTCTCACGCGCTCCTCTGCTGGGTCCCGATCTGCAGTGAAGCAGCCTGCAGAGCCAGACCTAAAAGCTTGTCCAGTGATAGAGGATTAGACATAAGCACCGAGGAAATCCACAGAAGGAAATGTGACCCGGCTATGAAGACTCAGGTTGTCGGAGACTGTTTACTGAAAAGGGCCATGTTTTCATGGCAACTCCCCCTCACCTCCCCAAATAGTGCAAGTTGTATACTCATGGGATGAGACCGCAAAGAAAGCCAGAAAGAGCACAAACCAGAAATTTCTCCTTCTCTCTAGGAGGCAGTAGGACGAATGATGTTTTCCTTAAGTGCTCTTATATTTTAAGTTTTCTTCATGTATAACTTTGTAATTAAAAAGTTGCAGTTGATTCTGATTATCCATGGCAGGAGGGTTTTATGACATCGCCACAGGTGCTGAGCTGCGAATTTGGAGCCGTGGCTCTGGGAGAAGCAGAGGCCTGGGCTCCCGAGAGCCCCCCGTCCCTGCATTCCCATCCGCTGATCAGTCGGTAGCCCTGCCTTGTGTTTCTGTTTAAAGTGGTCTTGTGTTATACGTA
>RJWM01021403.1:0-35411 GCA_004363535.1 Dasyprocta punctata
AGGAGAGGAAAGGAACACAAGGGCTAAGACTGTAGCTCCGTGCTCCCTGGGTTCATTCTCTAGAACCAAAAAAGAAACATAGGGAGAAGGAAAAAGAGGAAAAGAGAGAGAAAGAGAGTGGGAGAGTAGAAAAAAATGTACAAGTTTTAAAAATACTCTCCAAGAATCTTAGAAGGCAGGGAACATGATAAATTTTTTGAATAAAGAACACTCATGAACCTTTTCACATGCTGCTGAATGGTGCAACATTTTGATGACTGACATTTGAATTTTATTTTGAATTTACATTGAACAGAACAGTTTACGGGTTAAATTGGATTGGTATTGGAATCTCTGATAGCATTATCTATTTGTAGAAATGTTCATTGTATATTATCAATGGATATCTTAGGAAGGTTCTGACATCAGTATCCTAAGCAGTTACTAGCTTTTATTTATTCTGAGAAAATTACAGTTGGCAAGAAAAAATGTCAAAACATGCCGTTTAAATGATATATGCTTTTAAGCTTTCCCATTAAATGTACATTCGAACATCAGGTTTTCAACAAGAATTTTGAAAGTGTTTGCTGAACACTAGATAAGAAATCACTCTAAAGAATGTATGTTTATGTATTTAAAGTATTTCTTGAAAGAAAATGGGGAAAGTCCCAAAATTATTTTAAATCATTTTTTGCAAATAATGTCATTCAAAGGAGGGAGTTCATCAGGGTTTCTGCCCCCTTTCTTTGTTTTTTCTACTTACCAAAAAATCTATAATATCTTTTAAAAATTAAGTGTGTAATGAGTAAATCTGTTTGAAGGCAGTGAAATATCTTCATAATTCTGTCTGTGCCTAGGAAATAGCCAATTAACAGTTTAGCCTTTATTCTTGATTTTTTTCTTTCATTTTATTAAAACATACATTTTAAAAAAATAGAACCATTGTATGCATACCTTTCTACAACTGTGTTAAACAAAATTGTCCACTCAGAAAAATACAAAAATAGTAGAGCAAGATATACCTTCCATATAAAATTAAATAATGTTAGCATTTTTCATAGTTGCTTCATATTTATTTATTTGTTTCTTTGGGTTGAACCCAGGACCTTGTACGTGTTAAGCGTGTGCTTTATCACTGAGCTGAATCCCAGGCCACTTATGATCTTTTAAAGGCGTCAAGCACTGCACATTAATGTCAGTTCTCTACTACTTTCAACCTCCACAATCCCCAAGTGTAGCAATAAGGATGAGTTAGATTTATATTTATTTCAAATTGCCTTTTAAAAATATCAGCATTGTATTTTGAAGATCTGGTCATTTTGATGCTTTTAAAAGAAATTTAGTTATCCATTCACCTCCTGATGGACATCGAATTTTCCCTTTGCTTTATAAGTAATATAGTGTTAAACATACTTGTTGCAGGAATTCTGCACAGTATATACCTGATGGTAGAATAGTAGAGTAGCTAGATTGTACTGGATATACAATTTCATTTTCACCATATATTAAAAAAAAATCTCTCTCAAGCGACTGAATTAGTTTATATTCTCACCAGCAATATTTGAGAATAGAGTCAAACTATTTAATTTCTGCCAATCTTATGTAGTCTCATTGGTTTTCTAATTTTTGTTTCCAAGTGATAAAAAATTTATACATAAAATCCCAGTTTCTTTTCACAAACTTGCATATTTGCATTATTTTCCAATTATTTCATTTGCTTTTAGACTTTTTTTGTAGTTTTATGGGACATTTCATTTATTTTTGATATTAGTCGTTGGGAGGCAGAAACATGTAATCACTTTAGAGATTATGTTGTAACTTTCTTATATTTTACTAAATTGTTCTGCTTCCTCTATCATTTTCTGAAGTTTGCACTATAAAAAATCTACTATACTTACAGGTTAGTCAATATTTTCTTATACTCTTGTCAATTTTTCTTTATGTATTTCAATAGAAATTCAAGTTTATATCATAAAATTTTGATGAATTGTAGAATTTCTCTCTTAGAGATTTTGATTAAAGTTATGATTGGATGCTTAATATTGCTATATCACCTTGTTTTTGTTTCTTTTAGCTTACTATATGCAATTATATCTGTATATTTTTTATATTTAATTCTGTTTTATATCTATAAACTGTCTTTTATAAATGAGAAGTAAGGGCAGGGAGTATGGCTCAGTGGCTTAAGTGTCTGTTTGGCAGGTGTGAGGTTGTGAGTTTGATCCCTGGTACCACAAAAAAAAAAAAAAAAAGAACTCAATCTATAAATGAGAAGTAGTTTTGTTTTAGAGTCCAATGAGTTGTTTTAAACAGGAAAACTTAATTTATTTGCACTTTCTCTAATTACAAATAGGGGCTTTCTATTTGGCTTTCTCTAAATGAATTTTGCTTCAATTTCTCTCCTTCGTAGCTTCTTATGTTGAGAAACTTTCCATTGAGCTTTTTTTCCCTGTTAGTTTCTGTCATTTTGGTGATGATACTTTTAATTTCAACAAAGATATTAGCTATCTGTATAACAAAGTTTACCTTCTTGAAAATGACAAAGACAGTAAACTAATTTTGACATTGAATCTCTTGCATTCATAACATTTATATTATCATCTCAATTTTTAGTTTCAACATAAACAGAACAATATCAGTTATGACTATTATTTATGCTTCTCACCAATAGTTACTTGGCTATGCTAGCATATTTTATCACTTTTGTTTTTTGCTCAACATAATTTCTTGCATTCACAGTCCTTTGAACTTACTTGCGTGGTGTTTATTATAATTTTGTAGTGTGCATTTTTAGGTGGCTGAAACCTCTTCATCTTTGATGCTTGAAAAATCTGTGCTCTGCTTACTAGAGTTATGCATTAGTTTGCTCATCAAGAGTGGATTCACTGCCTGTCTCCTGATGTAGAGATCAGGACGCCCACACATGGTTACTAAATTGATGTTCTGCTGGATTTTTAGTCTACTCATCTTGAGCATAGTCCTATATTAATGACAAAGGCAAACTATTCAAGGCTACCAAAAAGAAACAACAGATTGCCCTTAATTTTTTATCTAATGTTGATAAAGACCCTTGAAGAGTACAGCATTACAGAGCCATTATTGGCAGCAATATCTCAACTAGTTCTTTGTTTTCAATTTTGTGTGTGTGTTTGTGTGTGGTCTGTGTGTGTGTGATCTGTATGTACATGTATATAATTATCTAGTAGTCCATGTAATGACATATATACATATATATTTTCTGTATTTATACATATATATTATGTATATATATTCTAGAGATTGAATTTGAGGTCTTTGCACTTAGTGGAGAAATTCAAATGGCAAGCATCTAGGTAAGTGGCAGTGAGGCAGAGAGAAACCAGAGGATTGGAGTGGACCTGACTGTTGACTCTGTTTGAAAGAAGTTGGGTATCTTGAGGTTCCCATGGGAAGTGGGTTGAGAAGGTAAGCATCTATCAAAGTCCAAAGCTCTAGAGATCTGGGTTGAAGACAATTTTAGGAGGTTCCTTTACATTATTTTCATTACTGAACCAAAAGACAGCATAAAAGCTCTTACTGCATTAACTTCTAACTAAACATGTTAGACCCATAAAGCTTACTTGACTGATGGTTCTTGTACACATAAGTAAATAAGATTTGGCTCCAGGTAGCAATTACTCCTGGCAAGTCTTCCTTTCATCTCATGAGACGCAATTTAAAGGCAAACATCAATCTAGACGCACACACACATACACGCACAACACAGAGTTTACTTTTCCCGATGGGAAAAGGAGCTTTCTCTTTGTACCTTGTTGAAGGTACATATCCTGTTTAGGTTTCAAGCCTTTTCTTCTGCATTTGCAGGAAACAAATGTGATTCTATCTGTGCTGTTAGGGGTGAAAGCATCTCCAGCTCCAAAAGTCTTATTAACATTTAATGAGCTAAAACAGATTGTTTTGCAATCAGTGCTTTTAATCTGTGCACTTGATTCAAAAGTGTAAGGCCACAAAGAATAGAGAGTAGGTTTTGACTTCCTTTAGGAATTTCACACTCTTCCCTAAGCCAATTGAAAACCTCCCTACCGCTCCTTACATACAGTTTCTATGTATTATCTTTCCTCTGCAGAGGGAATAAACATGCATTCTGGAGTGTCTTCTGGAGGTGGTGGGGTGATGAGGAATGACTGTTTTATGGTTTTATGTGGGCATGGGATGCAGGAGGTGTGGCTTCACTCGATCATGTTCTCATTCCAGGTAATATTAGCCTCTAGCTGATTTCTCCACTAAGTCCGTGAACTTGAATATAGTACAAGACACAGTGTGTATTTAAGAGCTGAACTAGAGAATCAAATAGGCAGTATATAATTTGCTCTAAATTGTAATTGAGTATTTCCATGACCAATTTGCGAAGATTTTTGGTTTATTTAATTTAAAAAAAAATAATGAAACAAGTTCTTAAGCCAAAAAAAAGTTTATCAAAGAAAGAGGTATAAAATTTTACTTATAAATGATAATTATTTGCTATTACAAGCAATTATTCTGGTCTTTGCTTAGTTATCTTCAAATGTTAATTATCTTCACTCATTTATCCCTTTCTTCCTTTTGCTTGCTCAGTACCAATTAAAATATTTCAGAAACAATTTGTCATTTTTTGTGTGACAACTGTAACTCATACTGCTTGAAGGATCTGTAACTCATTTATATTACATAAAGTTTTGAATAAAGAATTATAAGCATGTTCAAATTTTAGAGATTTCATCAACATTCTCAGTTCTCATTCATCTACACTGAGAAGATATAAAGATGATATCTAGCCATTTCACTTTTATTTATGGCACAAGAAACTAGGTACTTAAATTTTGGGGTTCTTTTGTTTGTTTTGTTTTGTCATAGACACCATTGAATTTATTTAACCAACTTTTTTAGTCATCCTGAAAAAGAGAAAGAGCACAGAGTGGAGCACAGAGGAGAACAATCATGTAAATACTTTAAAACTACTAATGATAAAGAACTTCCTTTCTTTTAAGGAATGGTTAATTAACTTTCCCAATTCTATTAACTGCCATATCAAAGTTGAGGGATTTAGTATTAAAACTGTTTTTATTACCCTCCTACTTTCTGCTGGGTGTAGTTATTAATGCACCTTCCATCTAATAAGGAACTTGATAATACTGTCTCTATGGTTATGTGACTCATGGTCTACGGCATTGTTACACATACGATCCCACTGCTCCCCATTCTCTTTCCCTCATATAAAGTATATGTATCTATATATGGTAACTATTATCATTAATATTCATTCTGAATGACAAATTGGATATAAATTCTGGAAGTACTACATAGGACTTTCTTTTTTACATGAACTACACTTTATAAAATAAAACCACTTGTTCTATAGTTGACGCAATGAAATCTGAACACACACATGCAAAACACAGTTTTGCCCTAATGCATATCTCCTCTGATATTTCATGGTTGAGCTCACTTTCATAATTTTATTCTGTTCCTTTGGTCCTAATGCAAATCTGTGAAGAGCAGGAAGATGGGTGGTAACATTATTCAGTAGGTGTTCCTTCCTTACTGCATTTCTCAGCTCTCTTTCACTCTCAGAAACCTAACTTGTGTGATGATGCAGTTTGCCAAGACTGTGAAGAGGTTTAGAGAGACCATTGTTTGGATGCAGGTGATCAAACCTCCATAGTAATTATAAAAGCCTTTGGAAAGAGAGGCAGATGTCCTGGTTTGACCATCAGGTTGGAGTAAGTGTTCACAGGGCTTCTCTGGCCTCATCTTCACCCCCTCCTTAGACGTGAGAAATGTAAGGAATGCATTGACCTGTACTCCAGGTCTGCTTTGACTGCAGTTATTAAGATAACACCTTCATCTGTACACATTCACTCACATGCTCCAAGTTGAACAGAAAGGAGGGAGGGAGGTAAACCATGTAATAGGCAAATTTATCACCTGCTGAACCAAAATACACAAAATTTTCAAGGGTTTTGTATTATTCAAAAGTTCAGAACAACTGTATGCTTTTATCATATTCACCCAATAAAGAAGCAAAGAAAACAAAATGCCAATTTTAGTAAAGGTTGGTTGGCAGGAAAATAAAAAATTCATATCTAACTTGAGTAGTGAGTGCACAGAGGCTTCTTTTCCTTTTGGCTTCCCCAGTGAATTTGTGAACCATTCTTTCAGAATTTTGCCTCATTTTGCATATTCAAGAGTTTAATCAGCTTCTCTGAAACATGGTGTGATCTCTTTGATGACCTTATATTCTAAGATCAGTGATATAAATTACATGTCCTTTTAAATTCAGTCCTTTTGAATCTTGTAAAACTAGAGACAAATGACTAAAATGTCTCACATCAGATGGCTAGTTGCCTCGTGTCCCACTCAATTAAT
The DNA here is from genome assembly GCA_004363535.1 of Dasyprocta punctata. Lineage (NCBI taxonomy): Eukaryota > Metazoa > Chordata > Mammalia > Rodentia > Dasyproctidae > Dasyprocta > Dasyprocta punctata. The sequence continues at coordinate 6,364 of RJWM01021403.1, forward strand.
TTACCCTTGTTAATGACTGATTATTAAATAAGTTCACAACAAGGAAAGTATAGGGTTTTAACAATTTCCTCTGAGCCTATTATAGTTAGAAATAAGTTTTTTTTCAAAATAAGCTTATAAATCACTCCTCAGTTTCCTTTATTAGTCACCTAACTATCATACTTCAAACTTCTGGGAGCTATATCACAAAGTAAACTGTTGGTCACAGGGAGAATCAGATGAAAAATAATTAATCAATTCAAATTTATCACCAAGACTGGAGAGAAATACAAAGTTCCAAAGCACAACCCTTTGTTGACCTATGTCATATTATTTTCATACTTGAGGACAAGTCTAGCTTCTCAATGAAATCTCCACTGGTATAGATTTTCAAATCTATAGGTATCCAGCAATCAAACCCTGATTCCTCTGAAATCTTCAAGACTGGAAATCATATACATTCAGTTTAATTATGCCAATAGGTTCTAACTCTGTTGGTTAGCATGGATCTAAATACAGATTAAGCCCAAATCTAATGAACTAGAAGTCAGCATAATGCTCATAGCAGCATCTGTGTTATAGAATGAAAACTTGAGAGCTGATAAAATGAGCACCCAAGTCAAACTTTAAAACAATTGCCAGCCTTGTGTGTTGTGTTTCGTTTGATTCTATTTGTTCATCTAAGTTTATAATCCCACATATGAGAAACAAACTAATTCTTATGCCTCAAGATAGAAATTTTTTTTGTTTCTGAACAGTGATATTTTGACCTGAAAATTATATAAATGTACAGATTAAAGAGATGCTAGCTTACTGAAAGGAAAAACTATGTTGACAGAAGATGATGCTAATTCTGAAATCATGATGATAACGTTTGATGTGAAAAAGTAAAATGGTTCTGTTCATTATCACAGAACCCACCTTCTACTTTGGGGATGTGCAGTACTCTGTGGATGAGAGCGCTGGCCACGTGGAGGTGCGGGTGTGGAGAGCGGGTACTGATCTGTCCAGGCCTTCCAGTGTCGTGGTGAGATCCCGGAAAACAGACCCTCCCTCTGCAGACGGTGAGCAGTTCCTGACCTCAGCCCTTGGGATTGTTCCAAAGCTTCCAACTACCGTGATGTCAAATACTTTACAGCCAAAGTAATTAGGACAGGAAAATGAACTTACATTCAACCCTTTTGAAGTGTGCTGGATGGATTTTTTTCCCTGAAATTACTACTATGTGATAGATAAATCTAAGTTATAAGGTAAATCTCATAGACTCTAAAGTCTAATTCTATGTTTGCATGAATTAGTTCTCCACTCAGGAAATCTACATGGTTCAGTAATATGACTTTTTGCAGAATATTCATGATGACCACCTCACAGAGATGGAAAGATATTTAAGTGACCTGAAAATATGCATCATTATATGGCTCCCTCCTCCCCTTTTGACTGTTTCTATAATACTCCACATCTGTGAACATTTTCTCACACTCCTTAGACAAATTGTCATATGTATACCTTAATCTGAGATCTATAACTTCAAAAAGTTGACTGTAAATTTTAAAATAAGCATAAGATTGAAATTTTCCTTTACTTTTTTCTAGTTGACCAACAGCATAAAAACGGTCTCTCTCATATAAACACACCTACCTTGCACATTCATCACACAAAGCAAGCAGGGCTCACATAGTTTTAAAAATTACCCTGAAGTTTTCGCTTTTTAATGCAGTAGAACTAACAATGCTCTGCATATAATAAGTGGCCACTAAACTTGTTTCCCAAATTAGAAATTTTCAAGAAAGAAATTCAAATCAGAGATGGGGAAGGGGAGAAAGAAATGAGAGTAAGGGGCAAGATGCAGGAAAAGTAAGGCACAGAAAGAACTACAAGGTGATACAGATATTTTTACAAGTGAACTAAAGACAGATACTGTCAAACCCTTATGTATTCTGAGCCAAAGATGACATGAAATGAGAGCCCAGAAGAGCAAAAGGCAGATAACAAAGAAGGAAGCAATAAGATTGAAGTACCATTGTCTCCTCCCAGCCTGTTTTTATGTAACGATAAAGGATTGAAAGACCGTTTTGCTTTAATTACTTGAAGAGGAAGTATTAACAGGATAGATAGATAGATAGATAGATAGATAGATAGATAGATAGATTTGACAATATATAGTAGCTATTATAAACTAGCTTATATATATATATATATATATTTTATTGCCTGAAAAATATTAAATGAAAGATCATCTATGTCTTTGAGTATTGAAGTGTGCTCTCATTGCTCACCACTGGGGAGGATTACAGCTAGGTTGTGTGACATAGAAGTTATAGTGCCTGAAATTTGTTACTTTAACCAACAGGCAATCATACATCTAAGTTGGACGTAGTATGGTAGTTCCAGAAATACAGAAATAAGAGCTGTAGACATTTAACTAACATGAACAAAATTGAAAGTGTATGTATTTCATATATCATTTATGATCATCTCTGTTTGACATGCTGATTGTTTTAGAACTCATTTATTTTAGCTTCATTAGTGGATTCTAATAAAGATGGAGGAACTACAGCACAAAAAGCAAAAATAACTAAGCCTACATCCAATTATTAGACAAAGTTCAGAACCTGATCTTTGATCCACTACCTCCATAATTATGTAAATACTAACCTTTTGCCTTGTGTTAAGGTACTTTTCTATAGTATTATACTGGCCTCTTTTTAAAAAATAAGTTATAAATGCATATATTCCTTGTTTATCGACCTACTTCTTTAATAACTGGTCAGAATTACAACCAAGGCATGCTGTTAGGATTTACAACCCACTGCCCACACTTATGATTTGCATTTGGCCTTATGATGTGGGAACATGAGCGCTGCAGCCTAATGGTGGCTTCCTCTACAGTACAGCGCTACTGTAATTTTTGCCAATTCTGTTGTACAGTATAGTACTACAGTTTTATGTCCTGTTATACATTCCAGTACTGCTTGTAAAAGTTATGCAAATAAAACCAAGTCATCAAGTTGGGGTTTCCTTTAACCATTTCTTTGTTTTGCATATTGTAATGTCCACACTATGTATGATTCCTCATTTAGTGATAATTCACTTAATGACCTACTAGCAGGAACAGAACTTGATTGTTAGAGGAGGAATGTCTGTATATCTATATAATCTATTTCTAGTAATTTAAAAAATTTATTTCTCACTGAATAATTTTTTTTGTTACTTTCATAGCTGGAACAGACTATGTGGGAATTAGTCGGAATTTAGATTTTGCGCCCGGAGTCAACATGCAGACTGTCCGTGTTACCATTTTGGATGACCTTGGACAACCTGTGCTGGAAGGAATTGAGAAATTTGAGCTGGTGCTTCGGATGCCTATGAATGCTGCCCTTGGTGAGCCCAGCAAAGCCACAGTATCCATAAACGACTCTGTCTCAGATCGTGAGTATTTATTAATTTTACATTGGTAAAGAACATGGTTAACTAGAGTTTATATAAATGACAAGGTGAATGGCAAAGTATGCAGAGGACTGGTATACCTCGCTTCATTTGCCAGCATTGCCATTAAAAAGAACTACGGACGTGATGGCTTAAACCCCAGGGATTTGTCTCTCAGCTTTCAGCTAGAAGACAAAATGAAAGTGCTGCCCGAATTGGTTCTTTCTGAGGATGTCAGGGAAGGTTGCACTAGGCCTCTCTCTCTCTGCCCAGCAAATGGTCATCTTTTCCCTGTGTCTCTTCATATCATTTTTCTTCTGTATCCAGTTTTTCCCTTTTACTTGAGAACACCAGTCATATTGGACTAGGCTGTCCCATTTGCCTAGGAATGCCTCAAGTTTATCTTTCTTTATGGCACCATAATATTGCATTGTGTATAAATGTGTTTACCAGGTTTTATTTATCCATTCATCTGTTGGTGGGCATATACACTGCTTCTGACATGTAGCTATTATAAACTGTGCTACCATAAACATGAGTATGCTTGTATCCTTGTAAGATGATATCTTTAACTCTTTCAAGAAGATTCAGGAGGTGGAATCGCTTGTCAAATGGAATTTCTGTTTTTAGTTTTTTGAGGAATCTCCACACTGTTTCCCGTGTTGGTTACACCAGTATATTCCCACAAACAATGTAGAAAAACTTCTTTTTCAACATAAACTTGCCAACATTTGTTATTATTAGATTTTTTTTTATGATACCCCATTCTTTCTAGAGTAAGGTACTATCTCAATGTAGCTTTATTTGTTTGGTTGGTTGGTTTTTGGTTTTGGTTTTTTGATACTGGAGGTCAAACTCATGATTTTGTGCTTGCCAGGCAGGCACAGTACCTCTGAGCTATATCCCCAGCCCTCAGTGTAGTTTTAATTTACACTTCTCTAATGGTCAATGATGTTGAACATATTTTCATGTATTTATTGACCATTTTTACTACTGAGAAGTATCTATTTATTTCAGTTGACCATATTTTGATTGGGTCTTTAGTTTTGGGGAGTCTAACTTTTTTAGTTCTTTATATATTCTAGATGTTAGTCCTCTTTCTGAATAGTTGGCAATTTTTTTTTTCCATTCTGTGGGTTGTGGCTTCACCCTGTTGCTTGTTTCTGTTGCTGTGCAAAAGCCATTTAATTTGATACTATCCCATTTGTGGATTCTTGGTATTATTTCTTTTGCCATTGAGGTTCTATTTAGAAAGCCCTTTCCTCTGCTTATGCTTTTGAGGGTTGTATCTATTTTATCTTCAAGCAGATTAAGTGTTTCTGTTTTAAAACTTAATTTTGGAATCATTTTGATTTTAGTTTAGTACTTGAAAAGGTATAAGTCTAGACTCAATTTTCTACATGTGGATATCTATTTTTCCCAGCACCATTTATTAAAGAGTTTATCTTTCCTCTTTGTTGTTGGCCTTTGTGTCAAAGATCAGATGCTGTATGTGCCTGGGACTGCTTCTATTTTGTTCCATTGATTCACGTGCTTGTTTTTGTTCCATTACCATTCTGTTTTAGTCACCATATCTTTATAATGTAACTTCAAATCTGGGATTGGGATGTCACATGCTTTACTTTTGCTATTCTGGGTCTCTTCTCCTTGCTTTGTCTGGATCTGTGAGAAATGATGGGATTAGATTCAGATTGCATTAAATCTGCATTTCAGTTTTGGGAGTACATCCATTTTGATTGTATTGGTTACACCTATCCAGGAGCAGAGGCTATCTTTCCATTTTAACTTCAATTTCCTTTTTCAAATTGATACAATTTTCATTATGGAGTTCTTTCTCTTCCTGTTAGGTTGATCCCTAAGGTTTTTATTGCTTTTTCATGCTCTTATGAGTGGTATTGTTTTTCTAATTTCTTTTTTAATGAGTCATTATTAGAATTTAGTAATGCTACTCATTTTTTGTGTGTGTTTATTTTGTATACCACTACATTGCTTATTAATTCTGTAAGTCTTTTGGTGGAGCTTTTTGAGACTTGTAAGTAATGGATCATGTCATCTGCAAGTAATACTTTAACTTCATCCTTTCCTATGCATGTCTCTTTTATTTCTTTCTCTTGCCTGACTGTTCTGGCTAATGCTTTGAGAACTGTGTTGAATAGAGGTGGTGATAGTGGACCTCCTTATCTTGCTCTTGATTTGTGAGAGAAGACTTTCGTTGTTTCACCATTTGATATTGTCCATTAGTTGGTTACAAATGACTTCTATCACATTCAGATAAGGTCTTTCTTAACCTATTTTCTTCAAGGTTTTTATCATAAGAGAATTCTGAATACTCTTCACTGTGATAATTCTGACATCACTTTAGGAATTTAGCTTGTGTTAATGAGAACTATATTTAATTGACCGAGTTTAAATGTTACCTAAATAATTATACACAGTCACTTTTCCCAACATGATCTGCAGTTTTAAACTATGGCTATAATTATGTGCTAAATATTTAATGTTTTTCATATCAAGAAATTTTGAAAAATTCATGCACCTTATGTAGATAGAAAAACCTTAATTTTTTTGTTTTACTACTTTTTAGCATTTTATTGCATATCCTTACTCCACAAAACAAACAGAGCAAAATATGAACAATAAAGAAATCAAAATCTTAAAGTTAAGTGGTTTACTCAAGGTTAAAACTTTGGCAAATGACTGAGTCAAGACTCAGATCCAATTTTCACTTCTTTTTCTCTGTTTTCTTCACCAAAGATACTTTCTGAAATCCCGTTTTCTGTTCACTTTGATGCAAGAGTTTGCTTGGTTTTGCAGTGCCTAAGATGCAATTCAAAGAACGAGTATACACCGGTAGTGAAAATGACGGGCAGATCGCTGCAGTGATCCACAGGACTGGAGACGTGCAGTACAGGTCTTCAGTGAGGTGCTACACTCGGCAAGGATCTGCGCAGGTGATGATGGACTTTGAAGAACGTCCGAACACGGACGTCTCAATCATCACATTCCTCCCTGGTAAGTTTGAGCTTGAAATTTGTTCATGGAATTTGAGGAAGCCAGGTGTTTGTTATGTATTAGGAAAATAGAAGTGCCTTTATTTCAACAAGTTTATAAGATAGCATTATGTGCACAAAGAATAAGGTGCAATAGGCACAACAGTAGGAATGAATGCCATGTTGGTTTCTATACTAACTTACTATTTCCCAGTGATGGGTCATACTGTTTATTCAAAACTTACTCAGTAAACAAAAGCATATTGAATATATAGATTCTGCTATGCTGGAAGGTAAACTTAATGTTGAAAGGTAATGAAATAAAATATATGCTACATTTTTAATATGTGTCTGGTACCTTAAACTATTCAATAACTGTAATTCAACTGTTACAGGAACATATTCTTTTTACATTTTTATTGGTACATGTTTGTAGTACAGTGTGATTACATTCCATGGGAAGTTGGCACATATACATAACATTTCTCATTTCCTTTCCTTATCCCCTCCCTTCCTCTCCCTGGAGTTGTTTCTTTACCCTCCTCACGTCCTGTTCCATTGATCCACAAGTCCAGTTTTTTTCCCAGTACTATACTGCTTTTTCTCCCCGTAGCTTTGTAGTATAACTTGAAGTCCAGAATTTTGATGCCTCTTACCTTTCCTGTTCCCCAGAATTACTTTTACTATACTAAGTCTTTTCTGACTCCGTCTGCATTTTAGGGTTCTTTTCTCTAGTTCTATGAAAAGTGCTATTGGTATTTTGATAGGTATGACATTACATCTGTGTAACACTTTTGGAAGTATAACCATTTTGACTACATGAGTTCTGACTACCCAGGAACATGGGCTATCTTTCCACTTCCTGATGTCCTCTTCAATCTCCTTTTTCAAAGTATTGTAGTTATCATTTCAGAGATCTTTCATTTCCTGGATTAAGTTGGTTCCTACTATTTCACCATACTGGATGCTATTGTGAAAAGTATTATTTCCCTAATTTCGTTCTCAGTGAGTTTATTTTTGGTGTATAGGGATGCCATCAATTTTTGAGTGTTGAGTTTGTATCCTGCTATGCTACTGAGCTTGGTTATTAATGCTAAGAATCTTTTGGTGGAGTTTTTGGCATCTTCCACATAGAAGATCATATCATCTACAAATAATGATGATTAAACTTCTTTCTTCCCTATAAACATCCCTTTTATTTTTTTCCTTGGCCCATTGGTCTGACTAAAACTCAAGATATATTGAAAAAAAGTGGGGAATACAAGCATCTTTGTCTTGTTCCTAATTTTATAAGAAAAGCTTTCAATTTTTCTCCATTTAATATATATGATTTTGGCTGTGGCTTTGTCACAGAAGTATTTATCAAATGGAGATAAATACCTTGAATACCTATTCTTCAGGGTTTTCATCATGAATGGATGGTAGATTTTTGTCAAAGGCTTTTTCTTTGTCTACTGAGTTGATTGTGTGATTTTTTTCCTTGTTTTTGTTTATGTGGTTAGTACATTTATTGATTTGTTTCCATTGACCCATCCATGCATACCTGGAATAAAGCCTACATGGTCATGGTGTATGATCTTTTTGATGATTTGTTGCATTATGTTTGCCAATATTTTGTTGAGGATTGTTGCATCTGTGTTCATTAAAGACATTGCCTTGTAGTTCTCTCTCTCTCTCTCTCTCTCTCTCTCTCTCTCTCTCTCTCTCTCTCTTTCTCTCTCTCTCTTTTTTTGGGGGGGATTTGTTTGTTTGTTTGTTTGTTTGGGTCCTTTTCTGGTTTTGGAATGAGGGTAGTGCTTGCTTCCAGCAATGACTTTGGAAATACTTCCTTTGAAAATACTGCTTCCCTTTTAATTTCATTTAAGAGTTTAAAGAGTATAGGCATTAGATTTACTTTAAAGTTCTTATAGAATTTGTTAGTGAATCTGTCAGGACCTAAATTTTCTTAATTGGTGATTTTTTAAAATTTCATTTGAATTTTTCATTTTATGTGAGTACAGGTTCACAAAGCAGTTGCCAATGATCTTCTGGGTTTCAGTAGAATCATTGTTATTTTGCCTGTTTAATTTCTAATTGCATGGGTTTGGATCATTTCTTTCTTTGTTTCGATAAAATTGGCTATAGATTTGGCTATTTTGCTTAATCTTTCAAAGAACCAAATCAATTCATTGATTCTATGTATTGCTTTTGTAGTTTCAATTCTATTTAGTTATGATCTAATCTTTAATTTCTTTCTGTGCAGTAGCTCTGGGTTTGGACAGTTCTTGTTTTCCTAGGACCTTGGAGTATATCTAAATCTTATTTATTTGAGCTCATTCTGTTTTTCTGTTGTAGGCATTCACAGCTATAAACTTTGCTTTTAGGACTGCTTTCATTGTAGCCCATAGATTCTGGTATATTGTGTTGGCATTATCATTCGATTCTTGGAACTGTCTGATTTCTTCTGAGACTCATTGATTACTCAAGAGAATATTGTTTAATTTCCATGTGTCTGCAGAATTTTTGTGGCTTCTTTTGCCATTGGTTTCTGGTTTCACTGCAGTATGAACTGATAATATGCATGGAATAATTTTGATTTCTTTGCGTTGCTTAAGCATATTTTATGAGATAGTTTGTGGTCTGTTTTCAAGAAAGGCCCATGTGCTGCTGAGATGAATGCATATGGTTCTGTTGTTGGAGGAAACATGCTATAGATGTCTATTAAGTCTATTTGGTCAAAGGTTTGATTCATCTCTGATATTTCTTTGTTAGTTCCTTGTCTAGTTGATCTGTTTGTGACAGTGAGGTATTCAGAGCCCCCATTATAATTGTATTAGTGTTATCTACGGTTTTTCATGTCCAATAGTGTTTGTTTTATGAAATTGTGTGTGCCATAGTTTGGTATGTAAATGTTTGTAATTGTTGTCTCTTCTTGTTGAATTGTTCCCTTATCCAAGGCATTTGCAGTGACCTTTTGTGTCTCTTCTGACCAGTTTTGGCTGTAAATCCACTTTGTCTGAAATTAAGATAGCTATTTCTGCTTTTTCCTGGGTTACAACTGCATGGAATATTGCTTTCCATCCCCTGATTTTTAATCTGTGAATTCTTTTGGAATTAAATATGTTTATTGTATATTGCATGTCACTGAGTTTTGTTTCTTGATCCATTCTACTAATATATGTCTTTTGAATGGGGAGTTGAGACCATTCACATTGAGTGTTATTGCTGAAAGATGTTGATTTTTTTCTTGTCATTTTATTTTTTTCCTCTTGCTGGTTTCTTTATGGTCTCCTATTTTTTAACCTACTAATCCTGCCATGTGTATTCATTCTTTCTGAGATATTGGCATTGTCACCTCCATTGTCTATTTCTAGGATATCCTTGGGAATTTTTCATAATGCTCTTTTGGTGGTCATGAATTTCTTGAGGTACTCCTTGTCTTGAAAATACCTTAATCCTCCATCAATTTGAAGGACAGTTTTGTAAGGTACATAAGTCAGGTTTGAAAGTTGTTCATGTTTCAGGCCTTGAAACACTTCATTCCAAGCCTTCTTGGTCTTTCAGGTTTGTGTTGAGAAGTGTGCTTTAATTCTAATGGGTTTACTTTTAGTTTTGACTTGTCACTTTTCTCTGACAGCTTTTAATATTTGTCGCTGTGATGCACTTCTTTTACTTTGAAAATGATATAGCATAGAAAGGTTTTCTTTTGGTTGTGATGATTTAGGGTTCTATATGCTTCACTACTTATCTCCATGTTTATTTCTTACTCTATATTTGGGAAAGTTTTCACCATTCTTTCAAGAAACAGGTTTTTTTTGTCATTTGTCATGTCTTCTGGTTTTCAGTTATTCCTACTCTTATTCCTATTCCTTTTCCTATCTAATTCTTAAGTTAGTCTTCTTAAAATCCTCTAGGAGCTGCTGGATTCAGTTTTTCATGTTCTCTTGTGGTCTTTAAGGTGTTAAAGTAATTGGTCTTTAAAGGCATCATTGTCTTCTAGCTCTGGAATTCTGTTCTAAAATTGATCATTTCTGCTGCCTGTACTTTCAATATACATTTTAGTCTCCTAGATTTCTGACTGAAATCTTTTATAGGCTACAATTTTTTACTACACTGGTCATTGATGTTTTGTATCATTTTGTTTAGTTCATCCAATTTTTTATTAGTGTCTTCTAAAAGGTCCTGAATCGTTTTTGTTATTACTTTCATTACCTGTTCAGTTACTATCTTCTGTCATCCCACTGAGTAACTCTTTGATCTGTTTTCTAACATGCTACTTTACCCTTTTGAATAATTTGTATGTGTAGCTTATGCTATTAACCTCACTGATCCTCACAGATTGACTTGGGGGTAGTTAGTTTTGCCTTGTCTAGTCATGCTTCAAGAATTACGTGACCAGTATCAAGCAAGTCAGCTACAGTAGTATCATTGAAGGCAACTTGGGTATTAACAATCATGACAACCAATTATGTAACCCGCTTTGCCCTTGAGAAGAAATTCACAATTGTAGCATAAACATTAAGACCACTCAGATATTGATCCACAGCTAGTATGCACTAAATGCAGCAGCTATATCTCCTCTAATGGTAGAAAGATATTCAACAGTAATTTTATAGAGTCAACTAAAGACAGATAAAGCTTTGTGGATATACTATTAAAGATATGGTGGGCTTGGGGCAGGGAAATACAAGAAGAAGAATTTGAACCTTAAACTATTAAGATATGAGAAAAAAGAAAGAATGAAGCAAAAGACCCTAATGGGAGTACAGGGATGTTTATCTAACTAAGTAGAGGTAACAAAAAACAGTGAGAAACAGATTATGAAAAAGAGAGAATATTATGAATAAAAGTATGAGAAGAAAAGTTAAAGGGAGACAAATTAAAAAGAAGAGGACAAAGATAAAAATGAAGGCAGAAAAAAAAACAAAAAAAAAGATAGAACAAAGAAGAAGCAAGGAAGATGGATAAAAGGGAATACCTCTACCCTCTATGAACCGGTAAGAAATAAAAAGAAAAAAGGAGAAAAAACAGTACACTCAAAAAGAAAAAAGGAAGCAAGGAAGGAAGGAAGGAAGGAAGAAACAAAAAAAAGAAAATTCTCTGTTATTCTGGATGCATGACTTTCTTCCAGAATCCGTAATTTGGGGGCAGTATCCAAGTCAAGACATATCCCTGCTCATGCTGGTAGATAAAGAAGGCAGTCAGACCCCAGATCTATGTAAATGAAGGTACCAGCAGATAGTAGAACAAGGACGCCAGTGCTATGGCTTTTAAATCTCATGCAACTCCGACTGAGCCTGGCCTTTAGCCATAAGAGCTGGGTCCATATCTTTTGCCTCACACCCATCATGGAGTCTTTTTCCACCCTGTTATCCGATAGTGAGCTATCTCCAGTGGATGTTCTTCAGCCAGTCATTTTGGAAACATAACACTGGGAGCCACTGAGTAGCCATTTTGGATCTCTTCTCAAGGGCTACTCTGGGGACCAGGTTCAGACAATCAGCCCTTCTTCAGACTGGCATCCCAACAAGCACACTCTCCAGGTAAACGGTGGACACTGTTTTAGAGTCACTCACCAGCTGCTGCCTGTAGATCACCAGCTGTTCCTCACAGATCACACCAACCTGGTCCATTGCACTGCTGAATTCCACCATGAGAAGTTTCTTTCAGAGCGAGTGCAGAGGGTCCCCTTTCTTTTCCATGTTGTGTTGTGTTTCTTCTGTACCTCTTAATACCTTTGTGTGTGTGTGTGTGCAATCCCTCATGTCTCCCAGGGAACAAAGTAGTATCTCTTAGTTTCTTCTCCCAGTTGTTGCTTTCCAGAGTCTGGATACCAAATCTCAGAGAGGCTGAGTCGTTGTCACTTACCACTGTACAATCTTTTTTCCCTTGGAATATATTCTTTTAAAGACATAAGTTACAGAAAAACTTCTCTATGTGATATGTTATTTACAGTAATAGAAGTTTGAAAATCAATGGCAGCAATTGAAGTATTATTGATTTGATTATCCATCTCATAGTATACCTTATGGCTGTCAAAAATTTAAATTACTGAGATAAGAGAAAGTTCAAGATACAATATTGGTCCCCCTTGTCAGAGGCAGAGACATACTTGTTCTTGGCTCAGTGATTTATTCAATAAACCACAGTTAGTATTATCAGTCAGATTGTAATTATACAGTCCATGACCAACCAGTATAAATCTACTAGATTTCCTTCTTGATCATAATGCCAGGAATTCATAAAGAAAGCTGACCATTTTCTCTTGCTTTCTATGATGAATGATAGAACTTCAAAACAGAAATTACAAAAGTTCCCTATGTGGATTAGGACCTATTCTTGCATGTGTTTAAACATTTATTTAATTATTCAGTAAATATTTATCAAAGGCTCATTACAGTGTTCTTTGCACTGATACAGCAAGAGAAAAGCAATATCCGTGCTCTTGTGTTGCCTTTCTCCTAGTTGTTGCTGCATCCTTCTTGGCCTGTGGGATGTGACTGACCTGCTGATGTTATTATTTGCTCCAGGTGAGACTGAAAAGCCCTGTATCCTTGAGCTGATGGATGACACACTCTATGAGGAGGTAGAGGAGCTCCGCCTGGTACTTGGCACTCCACAAAGTAACTCCCCCTTTGGGGCTGCAGTTGGTGAACAAAATGAAACTCTGATAAGGATCCAAGATGATGCTGACAGTAAGAGGCTATTGCTTACGCTCAGCTGTGAACTGGGAACTGAAATTTATCCTTGTTAATGTTTTAGGTGGCTCAGAAAATGACAACCTCTGTCTGATTAGGGATTCAGAGCAATTGAGAAGAAGACTACTAAGACATGTGGGGAAACAAATCGAACTATTAAAACTGATAAAGTTGGGGGCTGGGAATGTAGCCCTGTGGTAGAGTGCTTGCCTAGCATGCATAAGGTCATGTGTTTTATAGCCAACACCACAAAAATGTCTTTTAAAAACCGGGCAACACATGTCAGTTTTTCCTTCCTCGTTCACTGCTAACACTAAAGAAACAGAGAGAAGCCAGGAGTATATCCTGCTACATGAAAGGAAGCATTTGAAATGGGAGAAATGCTGTTTACCTTACTAAGTTTTGTGTTTTCCAAAATTTCAGAGACTGTGATCAAATTTGGAGAAACGAAATTTAGTGTCACAGAACCCAAAGAGCCTGGAGAGGCAGTGTTTGTAAGAATTCCAGTGGTCCGCCAAGGAGACACTTCTCAAGTTTCCATCGTGAGAGTCCACACAAAAGATGGCTCAGCCACCTCTGGGGAAGACTATCACCCTGTGTCGGAAGGTAGGGGGGTCCCGGGGCTGTCATCAGATGAACCATGCCAACACTGTGTACTGGTGCTGCACTTTTAAGAAAAAGAGAAGCATCCAACTGAAATATCAATAGGTGTGCTTTCTTAAACCCTTCTCTTTTAGAAAAATAAAGACAACAATTAATTTCTAGGATTTTCCTTTTTGAATCATAGGGCTTTCTTTTTAACTATGATTTGTTAAGGCTTAGGAAAATTTTGAATAAACATGCTAGAAGACTTTCTGTTTTGAATGTAAACCTTGGCTGATTTTATTGTCACCTCTTGATTGGATCTTACACAGTAATTTTCCTGTAAGTTTGTGTCACACTGAAAATGTGCATGATAACTGTGATGATAATTTATTTCAGTTTGGAGAACACTTGTAATCTAAACCTTCTGTTTGTTTGCTTGCTTGCTTTTAAGCTGGGAAAACTCTTTGTTTTGTGGACGGCAGGGAGTAGAAAGTCATATAACTCTCAGATCTTTAACGTTTCTTGTTAACAGTGATAAAGGACGCTATGCAATTCAGAAAAAAACAGTTGACCTATGTAGTTCTATTTTAAATTTTTAAATGAGATCTAGCTTGGAGGCAATTAATCCTCAAATACTGGGATGTCTCTGCTGACTTTTTTTTTTATTAGGACACATTTGCAGGGTATAATGAGTATTTTCATCATGAGGAATTAGTCCGTGGACCCAACACATCTTAATTCATTTTATTTCCCCTTCTCTTGCTATCCCTCTCACTTCCCTCTTAAAGCTGTAAAATTTTGTGACAATTAAGGATAGTAAGAGTGTGGGAAAGCCAGCTGTGGAGGCGTGTGTCTGGAATCCAAGCGCTCCGGGAGGATGAGGCAAGCAAATTGCAAGTTAGACCCCATCCTGGGTGGCTTAGACCCCAGCCTGAGCAACTTAGAAAGTAAAAGGAAAATTTTAAAAAAAGAGAATTGCGAATGTATCTACTGTAAATGTCTCTGTTGAGTCCTCAGTACTGGATGACTGTAAGTTTTCTGAGACGTATGTAGGAGCCCCTTAAGGATAGTTTTCATCTCTCTTTTGCACATTTTGGGATCATTTCATTATCTATGTTTATGAGTAATTAACACAAATAAATTCTCTTTTCTTTCTCTGTCTTTCACTCTCTCTTTCTCCCCCCTCTCCTTTTTTCTCTGAATTATTTGCTCACTGATAAAACATAAACTTGTATCAAAAATTATGTTTATGAATTATTTGGACTTCTACTTATCATTAGTTCTTGACAACCATAGTACTGCAGGCATTCATCTTGATGTTCTAACCCATTAACAAAATTTTAAAAAGTGACTCGTAGATATTACTCAATCAGTAATGAAGTTAGGTAACAGAAAAAATAACATCTTCTACAAAGAAAAGTTTGTTTTCCCTACATATATGGTAAAACTTTGATACACTACAGCTTCAAACTTACCCTCAGATTATTCTGAGGAAATAAGTCACATGTAAACCAAAAGAAGAAAAAACAAAAGGGATTGCTACTAAAATATAAAGTCTAAAATCAGTCCTTTCTAAAATCAACAGATTTTACATGAGGAAAACCCTTTCTAGATATTGGTAGTATGACCTGTAGCAAAAATTGTTTTCTTAGAAATAAAATTATTATTTTTGCTAAAACATAGACAAAATTGCTTCTATGTAGTAGACTGACAAAGAAAGTCAGATAAAAGTGAAATAATATTCCCAGGCATGGTGGCAGAGTCCCATAATCCCAGTTGTTGGAGAGGCTGAGGCAGGGAATTGCAAGTTTGAAGCCAGCCTGAACAATTTAGAAAGCCCATGTCAAAATAAAAAATAAAGAAGACCGAAGGTGTGGTGCAGTGGTAGAGTGCCCCTGGGCTCAATCTCCAGCACTGGGGGTAAAGAAAAGTTAAATTATACTAAATCACTATGTCATTTATCCTGATGGTGTCAACATTATATTTACAATAAAAACTTACAAAATTTTATTTTGGTAAACATGCTATAGTTTTTCCTTTTATAACTTAAATTTAGGTCATTCCTCAGCAAATAAACAATAAAAATTAAATATAAAAATTGAAAAAAATCGTGGTGAAAAGTAAAGTGACAGATTAAGGCAAATCTGATTTAAAAACTTGATTATCATCTACCAAGTATACAGTCAGAAACAAATCGTTTAAATGCTGAAATTATTTTTGACTTCTGAGTTGTTTTGAATAACTTGGTGTTATAAAAACTTGAATGCTTACAAAGTTAAAACAAGCCATGAAAATGAGTGAAGTGAGGGAAATGCAAAGGAAAAATAGAGTGATTGGAAAGTTTTTCCTTCATTGAGAAAAGCTGGACTACCATAACCACTTATTATCATGCAAGAAAGCACAAAAAAAATCTCATTTTCCTGTGAAATCCCCAGATTTTTAAGTGATAGAAACTAATTTTTAAATTTCACATCATATAGAACAAACCAAATTATCTGTAACATCACACTACATATCTCAAACATAATAAAAAGGAAAATTATAAAGCATAAGTATGAAACATAATTTTAAATTATGAAATGATTAAAATCATTGCAAATAAAATTATAAAACATAATTTTAAAAAAGAAAATTAAAAGCAAGTTAGTAGGCAAGAAACAATGAGCTAGTTTCATCCTCTGGATCAAGAGCCATAAGTCCTCTCGGGACCAGAAAAGTCTAGGACTGACAAACACAAAGAACACGCTATGGCTCAGGGGAAAAAATGCTTCATCTAGACAGAACTAATTTTAAAGATGTCTGGCTTATTAGCTCAATTGTACAGAAATGTACTTGATAATTTAAAAATTGAGGTAGAAAAGGATACACTAAGAATACTAGACTCAAAGAATTTATAACTGATTGAACCAGATATCAGAAATGACTATGATTTATATTTTTTGAACTATTTCTTCTGATCTTGATTCTCAAAAGGTACAGTAAAATCAACAAAGTAGTTTATTCAAGTGTAGTAGTATGGGCAACTGTTTATTCATGATTTCAATGGAATCCAGTGTTTTTTAGCATCTTGAACTTTTTAAAATTAATGCTTAAGAAAAAAATTCTGATAAATGGATATAATTTTATGACAGTGAAGCAGTTCTTTTAGTGAAAAGGGATAGGGTAAGGAGAGAAACTGCTGATATTTATCTATATTAACTTTTCTAAGTTTCCAAAAATAGCAGAAAAAAGTTTTTGAAACTTTTGCATCTAAAAATTCAACAGTTTTATATCCAGCTTTTCATACATATACATAAATACTATTCACAATTACATTTTCAGTCCCATCCATATGACATGGGATTAGAAATTCGGGGGAACAAGATCTTTAACTCAGCAGTTTTTCAAATTGTGAAGCAAAAAATCAATCTAGTTACTTATGATTAGAATTTTCCTTTGGATAGAATAGAAAACAAAGGAGAGGGAAAAGAGGAAAGATTACAGTGCAGCATAGATAGTAAGAATTAGTGATGTTTATCAGACTTTTGCTTCCCTTTTCCACACACATGCACATACATGAAAATATACTGGGCAACAATGTGAAATATAGTTTTCACTGTAGACCTCAGTCAAAAAAATCTTTCTTTCATTTCTAATATTCACATGCAAAAGATTTACAATTGTGACTTTTGCATTTTTAGAAATTGAGTTCAAGGAAGGAGAAACCCAGCACATTGTTGAAATTGAAGTAATCTTCGATGGGATAAGAGAGATGCGAGAGGCCTTCACTGTTCACCTAAAACCTGATGAAAATATGATAGCAGAAACACAGGTAGGGGTTGAAATGTGTTCATAGATTAGTGACTAGTATTTTATCAGAGCAAATGCATGTACAAAACCACATAGGATACATTAAAGCCATGAGACTTCGTGCAAGCTTTATATAAAAGGGTGTTCATAAATCCCTTGTTATCACTGAAATAAATTTTACTCTGATTAGATTATGACCCGGAAATCCTTCTCTTTCTTTGACCAGTTAGTTGTGCTTGTAGCCACTCATCCCAGCACATGAAAAGCATTAATTTGGCCCCACAACTCATTAAAACTTGCTTTCTCACCCAAAAATTAGTTTACCAACTTTCAGCATTCCCACCTATTTCTCCTAGTTCAGTTAAACTGTGATGCCCAAAGGCTTATACCCAAAATGCAGTAGTTCTAAAACTTGTTTTTATATTCAATTAATTTGTACTATATCAACCAGTTTTTTTCTCAAGATAAACATAATTTTCACAGAATTTTTGCCTTTACACTAAAAAGAAATCTTTAAGTTTTTAACTTATCTTAGGAACAGGTCAATTTAATAATATCTATGCTAATCTTATTTGAGATTATTATTATTTTATTATTTTCATTATTACTGAAGAAAAAACGTTTCCCTAATTTGACCTCATTTTAATACTTTTTACTTCACACCACCAACATAGATTTATCTACAGTCATTGTAATCAGAGAGAAAAACATAGAACCAAGTGCCTTGTGGGCCTCTGGTCAACCTCTGACTTAGCTACCCCATGCTCAGGTGCCTTCCCCTGGAACCGTGGGAAATGAGCAAAATGTCAACATCACCTGTCACTCTGCAGCGGCAGGTGTGACAATTTTTATCATCAAGACTCCATGGGTGTCATGAATACTGTCCAGTACCAAAGAAACACCAGAAGTCTAACATTTAACTAATCAGCGACGATTCTCTTTTTCTTTTAGGTGACCAAAGCCATTGTGTATATAGAAGAAATGAACAGCATGGCAGATGTCACTTTTCCTTCTGTTCCTCAGATTATGTCCTTGCTGCTGTATGATGACACTTCCAAAGCTAAGGAGGGTGCCACACCTGTGTCTGGCTATCCTGTCGTCTGCATCACAGTGAGTAGGAAATTAAAAAGATTCAGAGAAATTGTAAGGCAATAATTTAAAACAATTATAAACTTTAATCGTGAAGAAATATTGTCATAAAGAAATAAATGAGAAAATTCTTCAAGGCTTAAGGCTTAAATTTTTAAAAAAAGGAAAAAAAACATTAATTAAATGGACTCCCACATTTTTCCTTCACCTAACAAAGATTTGTTAACTAATGTGTATATTGAGTGTGATCTAAGAGACTCTTGCTACTAGAAAAATAAATAAAGCATGAACTAAATAAAGCTCTGCAAAAATTTAAAAATAAGAAACAGAAAACCACAGGACTTTGTAGCTGAAAAAAAAAAGCAAGATGTGATCATTATTCTAAGAATGTTACACATTGAGAACTAGAGCTGAGACGCTATGCATGAGAGAATGCTTGGAAAGGTCAGGTAGGATTTTGATAGTTTAACAATAAGGTAAAAGAAGATCATTCCAAAAACAAGTCAGCACAACAAGCAGCAGTCAAAGAGGGAAGAGCAGAAGAAATAATATGTTATCGTTACTTTTATACTTGCCCTCTCTTACTCTAAAGTATAAGCTCCTGTGAGCAAAAGCTATGATTTATCACTTTTTGTATCACAACAGCCCTAGTATAAAAACTTACCTATAATAATAGGCAATAAATACTTAGTGAATTAGCCAGCTATAAATTATAATTTGATGCCAAATCATGTAAATCTCTGAACACTGTATTCAGATTATTGAGCTTCATTTGTTGGATAGCAGGCAGCTCTCACACAGAGGAATGGCATGATCAGAGGGTTATGTCAAAGGGTTAGTGGCGTAGTCCTGTTTCACTTGGCTGGAAAGAAAAGGACATAAATCAGCCAGTAAGATAGAGGTGGGGATGGATAGGAAAAGATCAACTAATGAAATATTGCCAAAAAAAAAAAAAAAAAAAAAAGGGCAGTCAAGTTCATTTACCCACTTTACATGGGAAGATGGAAGAAACCAGCCACTGATAGCGAATTAGTGCTCCTGCTGACCCTGCCAATGTGACCAGCTCCAAGGGAGAGGTGGACTGTAACACTCTTGTTAGGAATGGAGAAAGGAAGGAGAGGGGAATGGGGGAAAGAAGAATAGGGATAATTCAGTAACTCTGGGGGTTCAAAACACAATGCTGTGGTTAACGATATTGCATATGTAAAGTGAGAGGTGGAAATATCCAATAAGCTGTTTGAAATTCAAGCTTAGAGTTCATAAAAGCTCTCACTGATGATATTAGAAATTTGGAAATTTCGTGAAGATACTAAGATAGTAAGAACTTGAAAGGAACCATGTCCACATTGTTCTGTACAGCGTTCCTAACATAGCTATTGGTTTCTCATAGGCATGCAACCCCAAGTATTCAGACTATGACAAAACAGGCTCCATTTGTGCAAGTGAGAACATCAATGACACTCTGACCCACTACCGATGGCTGATTAGTGCTCCCGCAGGTCCTGATGGTGTCACCAGCCCCATGAGAGAGGTGGACTTCGACACATTTTTTACATCGTCCAAGATGATCACCCTAGACTCCATATACTTTCAACCTGGCTCCCGGGTGCAGTGCACAGCCCGTGCTGTAAACACCAATGGCAATGAAGGCCTGGAGCTGATGAGCCCTATCATAACCATTGGCAGAGAGGAAGGTAAAGGCATGGCATGAGACTCACTGAGATACAGAGGACAATGACAGATGTCTAACTTCAGGTTATTCTTTCAAATATACCATGTGCCCCATAGTGTCCTGAAAATCAAAGATCTACCTTTACAGAATATTCATTAGAAAACAGTTACTCATTCTGCATTTTGTTAGCACCTACTACGCACCAGGCTTAGCATTTTACACTAGCAACCTGAAAAGTAAGGCCAGACAGAACCCCATCCCCAAGGAATCCTCAGGAAAGTTAATGACAGACACATACTTAAGTCTGGAGAAGACGCTGAAAGATGACATGGGCAACTGTTAGTTCTGCCTTGGATGTGTCAGGAAAGCTCATCACAGAGATGTTGATCAGGTTGAATCTGGAAATCATAAACAGTGACTCTTAGAAGCACGAAAGAGCACAGAATGTACTGAGAATGACAGAGACACGGGGAGCTTGTGAGAGGAGGAGGAGGAAGGATTGGGAGGACGAAGGGTAGAAGGCCTGTACTTCTGGTCTGAGCAAAGGGTGCCTGTGCCATGCAAGGAGCCCAGCTGTTATCGCATGAGCAGATGCTTGCAGGGCTAGAGGGGAAGGACAGCCCAGGTGGAATTGTGTGTGCACTGCTCTTACCTTGTAACTACAAGGGAGGCTACAACCAAAGACGAGCTGGAGGTGGGGTGTAGGATGTGACTAGACACACACTGGAAAAACAGAAGATTCTTCATTTGCACAAGAAAGGGGGAGGGATCTGTGGGTTGAACCTAGAGCCTCCGGCGTGCCAGGCAAGTGTACTACCCTGAGCACATTCACAGCCCAAAATTGGGCTCCTTCAAAAGATTACATGCATATGTTTTTATTTCTACAATTTCTCTTTGCAGATAGCTTTCAGAAGTACATTTAGGACTTGAAATGTGTCTCTAAATTGCTAAGAGGCTGCTAGAATGTGAGCTGCAATGACCCCCTGCAATAGTCTTCAGCTTCCTTATGATACACTTTCTAAACCACAACTTAGGCCACAAGGAATTTTAAAGCATGTAGTACAATAATAGCACTAATTATTAAATATTCTTCAGGCATCGGGTGTGGTCCGTTAGCTTCCTCGGGTTAAATGTGTCCATTTTCTTTGAGGTCTCTGTCAGCCACGCGTACCTGGGGTAGTGGGCGCCGAGCCATTCTCAGCTAAATTACGCTACACAGGCCCACAGGACCTGGATTATCCAAATCTCATCAAACTCACCGTCACCATGCCGCACATAGATGGTAAGTGGTGGGGATAAGCAAGTCAGTGGAAGTTTTGGACTCCTAAATTACAAACCTTAAATAAGTGATTAGTTTGCAACTTAAATGTCAAGTCTCTCTACTTATCTCAGTTCTTTCTGTCTTCTTTCTATCCAGCTTTGAAAAGTCTGACCACATGAGCATTCTTTCAAATTAAGTAAGTCTAACACATGCCCAGACACAGTGAGACAAACCTTGGTGAATGTGCTTTCCCGTAGGCATGCTTCCGGTCATCTCAACCAGAGAGCTCTCCAACTTTGAGCTGACCCTCAGCCCTGATGGCACGAGGGTGGGGAACCACAAGTGCTCCAACCTTCTGGATTACATGGAAGTGAAGACCCACCACGGCTTCTTGACTGATGCTACAAAAAACCCAGAAGTCATGGGAGAGACGTATCCTTACCAGTACAGTGCATCTCTCAGAGGCTCCAACACCTTACGCTTCTACCGGAACCTGAACCTGGAGGCCTGTCTGTGGGAGTTTGTCAGCTACTATGACATGTCCGAGCTCCTGACGGACTGTGGAGGCACTATTGGGACTGATGGACAGGTATGAATTTCTTCAGCTTCTCAGCTTCAGTCACTGAATAAACCTAGTGGTTTGTTCTATAAATAGGTCGTTTAGTAAATCTCAACTCAGATCTTAGGTATGTAGATCATTAGTCACAGGAGGGATCAGAAAATTAGCATGCATATTACAATAATCCGTGTCAATTTCTGGAACAATGTATCAAAATATATGCATTTTAAATAATGGGTCAGGCAACATCAACTTTGCATCAGAAGGGCAATACATAAACATTGTCTGAGATTCCGAATCTACTCTGACATCTAAAAATCCAAATACTGATTTATCTCCGATGTATACATTATTATTTGTTGTTTACATGGTTAGGTACCAGTGATACTGTACCAAGCCACCTAAATGAGGAGTGATAATACTCACCGGGATTATAATAGAGAGTCAGAGTACGTTGGGTATAATTTAAAATGAAATGAATATTTGAACACAAGCAATGATCTGTCTTATTTGGACTGAACAAAACTTTATAAAAGGAGATTTATATATTAAAGTTATCATGTCTTTCAAAATTTAGCCAAGGTGAGACTAAATTCCTAGTGGAATTGACAGTTCCTAATTTCCTTTAAGCTGTATTTCTAAGGTGTTAAAATATAAAACAAGCACGGTAGTAACAAGGGAAATGTAGATGGTAACTCACTCGCAGTTTAATCCCACAGCAAAGCTGTGGAACTTGACAAGTTCAGCGCGTGTTGATGTGGAGTGAGCTGCGATAGCTAAATTTAGCTGATACCGATAACTGCTTCAGAGATCTTATTCATCCTTTACAGCAACAGTCAATGAAACTACTTAGAAGAAAGCATAAGGTAACATTTGGAGCATAGGCACAAAGGTTTCCTGAGCAGGATCCCATGGTGGGGGAAGTAACATTAAAAATGAACAAATGAACTACATCGAATTAAAAATTTTCTGCACAGCAAAGGAAGCAATTTAAAGAGAAAACACAGAATGGGTGAAAATCTTTGCTATCTATTTCTCTAATAGAGGGTTCATATTTGGTGATACAAAGAACTCAAGAAATTATCTCAAAAAACACCAATCAGTAAAAAGGTAAATGAATTAAATAGACACTTCTCAAAAGAAGTATAAATGTCTAATAAGTATATAGAAAAAAAAGTTCAGTATTATAAACTATTGGGGAAATGCAAATCAAAACAACATTGGGATTCCATCTCACCCTGGTCAGAATGGCTATTATCAAGAATACAAAAAGAATATGGCAAGGATGTGAGAAAAAGAAAAAACTCCTACCCTGTCCTTGGGCATATAAACTAGTGTAACCACTATGGAAATCACTAGGAATGTTCCTCAAAAACTAAAAATAGAAATATTCAGCTACATCACCGGTAAGAGTGATGAGAAAAGAGATGAAAACCCTTTTATACCCATAAGACCAAGGATTGTTTTAAAAATAGTCTTAGGCTGTTGGTTTACCTTAGTCTTTAGAATGACTGCTACCACAGTACCTGTTCCTCAGGGGCCTCTGTATGAGTGTCACTATGGTAATCTAGTCCTTCCATTGCCACATGTGTTTCTTATGTAAATGTTCCCTCCAAAGGGACATACCATTAAAGGTATAGTGTTGTAATTTATATGTTATTATTTGGCAACTACTTTTGCCATTTCCCAGAGGCTGTTCAGGCCAGATATGGGAGTAGAAAAAGGCTAGGTGAAGCTTCTTTGGAGTCTGGGTTTCAAAGGAGTCCTAGCTTTTCAGTATGCATGTCAAGGGCTGGGGGGTGGAGGGGAGTCAAATTTCATATTGAGCTTTCCCATTTTGAAAAACAATAAGGGAAGAGAAGGTGGCCCTGTCCATCCCCATTTGTTCTGTCTCTTTACTTAAGGTGTCCCTTAGATCTGACCTGTCCAGTGCCTGCCACAGTGACCTGAAGGTGCTTGAAGAAGTGAGACCAGAACCAGTCTGTCCTGTCCCGCTGGTGCCTAGGCCACCATGCTCATGATTCTGTGACAACTTGGCATATACTAAACATAGGTTTTTCCTTTCTCAGCCCTAAGTTAGAGCAACTCTGTGTGTGGAACTCAGTGGCTGGCCTGGTGATAAGCTTTGAAGAGCAGTCATAACCAGAGAGAGGCAGTCTCTGGCGACCAGGGCCTGTGATGGTCTGCTCCCTTAATGTCCGTTGCACCTAAAGCTATCATCAGCCTGTGCAAACATCCAAAAAATAGCCTTCTATTTTACCAGTGTAATCATCTGTGCCATGTCAACCTCACCTTTAGTCAGCCCACCCTACCCAGGCAGAGGAAGAGAGATCCAGCAATGACTCTTTATACAAAGGTGTGAAAACTTCATCTATTTGGTTCATCACTATTTTCTAAACCCTTGCTAACTCAAGGACAGAAAAGAAGTTGGGGTTAAAAGCCTTTTGAGAGTGGGTCTCTGTAGTCTTTAGTAAAACATACTTCCAAAACATGAGAGCAATGAAAAACACAGCAGTAGAAAGTTGGAGTTAAGAATCCTTAGCAGTGAAAGAGGTTCGTGCTCATCATGCTTGTGGTGAGTTAGCAGTGATTTACCCAACGACTGTCATTCTCATCACTCTCTAAGAGCAACAAAAGCATAAAAAAATCATTCCCTCACCAGAAGACGATCAAACCAGAAATAAATCTGAGACGGAGCCTGAGCTTGACATTCCCTTCTTCAGTGAGGAAGGAGGACCACACCAGACTGCCCAAGTGAAACCTGTCCTTTCGGATTTTAGAGCAACAGTCATGCTTGTCATCTTTACATGGCAAATGAAGACCTGTGTTTTACATGTGACAGGTTGTTCCCCACACATACCCTACCTCCGGGGAAATGACAGATGACACCAGGCTATAAGGTTATTCAGTTAAAAAAAAAAGCATAAATCTCTATCTTATAAATGGAAATACAGTTAAGAATATATTGCAAGAAAAAAAAAGGTAAAAAGCTCTCATTTGGAATTTATCTTCTATTAATCTCAAATCCTGGTGGAATTTCCAATGATGATACCATGATTTCTGTACAAACCAAGCTCATGGTTCCACACACAATAGAAAATGAAGCCACAAGGAGGAAGTTAAGACAGTTTCAGTGGAAGTAAGAGAAAATAGTAGGTATCTATCATGAGGGAACTCAGCAGAAATTCAAATGGTGGGTTGCTCTCTTTATCTGATACGCATAAGCAGAGGCCAAGAAGGAGCTTGAAGTCAAAAGAGTTCAAAAAGAAAACTAGTTATCATGCACTTGGAAAGTTTTCTTGAGTCCAAAGGCACAGAGGAGATAATAAAGCTCTTAACTAATGTAGCACATCCTGGATAAGAGTTTTCTTCTGGGAGGGAGGAGTCCTTATCTTTCTATTTTCATCCCAACATTATATTCTTTTTCTTGTGTTTATCTTTGCATCTCTAAACTCGGCTTAGCTGCCTGAATTAGCTCTTAACCTGGGTGTGCTATTTTATTTTGTTTTATCTAACCTTATTATTAGGCCTCTCTGACTGCCTACTTATAATAACTAAAGTACTACTACAGTGATACATACATACCCATGTTTATTGCAATACAGTTCACCATAACTAAACTATGGAAATAACCTAGATGCCCTACAATAGATGAATGGACCAAAACGTGGGTTATACATGCACAGTTGAATATTATTCATCCATAAAGAAGGTCAAAATCTTGTCATTTGCAGGAAAATTAATGGATTTGGAGGCCGTCATGTTGAGCAAATAAACCAGACTCAGAAAGTCAAACAGTGCATGTTTTCTCTTATAAAAATAATCTAAAAAATAAACAAATAAAGGACAGATGACACTGCCACCAGACAGGGTCTGAGGAGGTCCATGAAGCAGAAATGAAGACTCTAACCCACCCTACCCATAGAATAAGTTCACAGGTTCACTGACTCCTGATGCAGGAAAAGAATTTTCCAGTTCACATCAATTGAGAGGTTTGGGAAGGGTTTATTAGGAAGAAATTTCAGTGCATACTCAAAGAATTAGAGTGTAGGCCCTTGAGAGAGAAAGAGAGAACTAAGGACAGGTAGAGGAAGAAGTACTACAGTTTGGAACTGAGGATAGTGATGTGTTTTTGGTGGTGGAAATCTGTGGAATTTGTCAGTCTGTAGTCTGGGTCTTAGTGTCTGTGGATGGGGGAGGATGGCCCATCCACAGAAAAACAATGGTCTATTCCTATGGGAAAGCCATTTTATAGGTGAAAAAGTGGACTATTAAAGATTAAAGATGACATTTCAAGTAGAAAGGGAATGACTGAACCCATCTGCAGGTGAAAGGAAATTGCCCAGGGTTTTTGTGTTCTGGGAGAAAAGAAAAAAAATTTTAAACTGGGCTTGTATTCTGAAGCTGCAGTTTTCAGTTTTAATTTATTTTACTTGTCTCCTTTTTACCTATCATTATTTCTTCTTATCTCCCTCAACACAAAATTAGAAGGTTGGCTGTTAGAGATGAGTAAGAGGATGGGAAGAAGGAAAAGGAGATGGGAATAATAGGGATGAAAACAATCAAAATGTTATCTGCATGTACCAATATAACAAACAAATCTTATTATTCTGTATTACTAATGTGAACTAATAAAAAAATGTCAGTGAATATCATTCTGCACCAGGAAAAATACATATCAACATGGGATACCAAACAAGGCTTACATGCCAGCACAATACACTTGTATGAATCAAATGCTCACTTTTATCAAGTTAAAATTTTACTTACCAAGAAAATGAAATTTGGAAATTCTCTAATGATATTTAACTCTAAAATCATTTAAATTAATTTCTAAAATATAAAAGCAGATAAATAACAGGAAAACAAAATAGAGATTTAATAAATAATTTCACTCCACCTTTATGTGTATCCTGCTTTATTTAAAAGAAATTAAAGTTGTTTCTGCAATGAAAAAGACTTTTGATGCAAGATGGCTGTTATTAACAGCTTTTTAAGTTATTGGATTTCTAGGGGTTTTCTCAAAAACAAGTTTTTTTTAAAAAAGTTCATTTCCCTTTTTATTGTTTGTATGCAGGTTAAAAATTTTAACTTTTGCACTTTTTAGGAAAACAGCAACTGGTAACATTGTTCATGTGCATGGATAAGCAGCAGAAGCACAATTCCAATTATGAGTTGCATTTAAAACATGAATAATGTACTTATAAGAAGACATGGTATAATTTTTGGAAAAGTGAAATATTTTTTCTTACATGCTTTGTTTGAAGGGCAATTTTGCCTCCTTTTTACTGGTTTATTTGATTTACCAACATGAATTCTGATGTTAGAGTATCTTTACAGGTCATCTTTTTTCATACCATTATTTTACACTTAGTATAGTAATTTTCTGTATATAACCTACTATAAATCATTTCAGAAGAAATAACAAGAGAAATCCAAAATGTTTAACTTTCACAAAGTATGTTGCTTCCTATTTTGTCAAGATTACCAATTAATTTTTAATAACTTTTTAAATGAAAAGGATATCGTAGACATCTAGGTGGCCAAAACAGTATTTTTAAAAAGAAAACAAAAATTTCCTATTATCCTACTTTCCTTGTACACAGGCATATTTTCTAATCTCTTTCCAATGCACACATATCATTTTAAGAGTAGTAGCATATCATATATAACATTTTGTATAATACCTTTTAACTTAACATGAACATTTTGCATGACAAGGAAAATTCTTAAGATTAATGATTTTGATGACTGTATGATATTTCACCTTATGACTGCCACCAACCATGTGTGTCTGTTGAACCCTCAAAAGAGAGGCTAGTAGAATGGAGAGGTGTCGGCACATAAGTATGGGGAAGGGATGCAAGTCATTTGCTTAGCGTGTGTGAAGCTCTGGATTCTAACCCCGTCATTGCAAAAATAAAGAGAGGAAAAGAGGAAAGTAAAGAGAGAGGACAGTACATTGGTTGGATAGATACAGCTATACGCCCAAATTAAGTGAAGAATTGAATCTATTGCAATTTTTCTCAATACTAGTTCCTACTACAGAAAATACTATGAGTGTAATTTTCTCTTAAGGTGCATAATCTTTCATTCTATTCATCTCCTTTATCTGCCTCTCATACCCATTAGCAGCCTTTCTTTTGTACCTTAGGCAGACAGTATTAACCCCAAATACATACCTGCTGCTTAGTCATATAAACTTGACAGTGTTGTTACCTTTTCCATGCATTTGGGTTTTACACTTTTTTAAAAAATATAGTATTTAAAGTACTGTTTGTTTTTATTGAAGAAATTTAAAGCATTAATGAGAACCTGTGAAGTCATTCATTATGTCTGTTTAAGATTTGACAGATTTATTTTACTATCAGCATACACCTTTAAATGTCCTGTGTACAGACTGAAAGGACATCACACACTCTTTAAGATGACAGCTAAAAGTTAAATTGATAGCTCTGCATTCTGCAGTTCAGAAGAAATAAATAAGTAGGTGACCTGGGGATGAAGGCAGCTCCATTTAGACTGTAGTTTTTTTTATGAAAGGATCCTAAGTAGTCAGAATGAAGACCAGGCCTGGATTTTAAGAAAATGCAGTAAGATGCTGATTTGTGTCCTGAAATGATCAAATTCTTTTTCAGTGCATGAATCAAAGGAAATCAAAGAATTAATCATGGAGCTCTACTCCTATTAACTTAGTCATAGGAAGTGAATTTTAGTAATCCCCTGTGAAATAGTACACTCAGTAATATTTGATGGATAAAGTGGAACATTGGCACCAATCCAAAGTTTAATCAGAACTCCATGCCTAACACTTAATCTTTAAAAAAAAAAAATGGTGGCTTCTCACAGGATGAAATATGGATGTTAATTACCAGTGACACAGGAGATTGACTTGGTCACTCTCCATTACACTGCCAGAGCACTCACGCTGCATTTCCTCTCAATGATAATAATAACAGCCACTCTTAGAAAATACTGTCTCTAAGGGCTTGCATTGACGGATGCCTTTCTTGCTGTCCAT
>RJWM01021404.1:0-35407 GCA_004363535.1 Dasyprocta punctata
AGCAGCACAACTTACAACTTATAGATCTTGGAAACAACCTAAATGCCCAGCGACTGAGGAATGGATAAAAAAGATGCAGTATTTTTATACAATGAAGTACTACTCAACCATAAAGAAGGATAAACTAGAGACTTTTATGAGTAAATGGATGCAATTTGAGACCATAATCATAAGCAAAATAAATCAGACATGCATGTATAAACATCATATTGTCTCACTAGTGTGAGAAGCTGAAAGAAATAACACATGTATATGTAAATATATGTATATATCTAAAAAAATAGTTAAGATATACTACTGATTTCTCTGCATTCATTGAAGAGAAAGATTTGTGCTGGTATTATTTGGACAATTAAAGGCAGATGTCTTGTGCACTGGGTGAATGATTTGGGGATGACAATGCACAATGTATGCACCATTGTTGCCCCTTGATTAACACGTTTTGAAATTTTGTTTTGTTTTTTTCTCTTTGAAATAAAATGGATTTGAAAAAAAAGACTGTTGGTGACAGAACAAAAGAACATATTTTCCCCATTGCTTGTCCTTTTTAAGTAAATGTTAATTGAGCTTTCTATGAGACTTCCTCATTGTCATCCCTGACTTAATATTTTTTAAAACATATTAAATTTGCAAGACAGATCTGAGAAAAATCTGACCTCTAGCATCCATGTCATTTTTATTCTCAGTTTCTTTCTATCTGGCAGTTCCTTTTCCAAGAAGAATGCCTTGCACAGTGCTCCAAGTACATGCTCACCTCCAGCATGTAATTTACACAGACAGGAAACTCCAAGTAGACAGAGTTGTTATGAAGTCCACCTTTGTCTGGCTGAGAAACGAATCACATGTTTGGATAATGTAGTCTTACCTAGCTCTGTTTTCTCAGCCAAGTTATTTCCTTCACAGATTCCTTCTTTACTTGCCAACTGGGGGCATTTCTTTTTCTTCACATTACTACCCACTACAACTTTTTTTTGGGGCGGTGGCCAGGAATGGAACTCAGGACCTTGTGCTTGTCAGGCAGGTGCTTAGGCCGCTGAGCTATATCCCTGGCCCCCACTACTCTTATCGAAGGTGCCACCACACGCTGCTTGTGAGTGCTTAACTCTCAGTTGCACTAATCTTACTGATAATGACCATATAAGTAAACCAGTTTTCCCAAGTTTTCCTCATTTCCTAATAATTCCTTCTATAATGAATCACACAGTTTCATTAGACTTTATAGGATTTATTTTATCTCCCAACTTTGCAGAAATAATCTGATGGAAAACTAGGTTGTATGTCAAGTAAACTCATTTATTCTCAGTATGTCTGTGAAGTGTGACCGACAAAATGAAGGAGGGGGACCCATCAGCTATTCTTAACTCTGGGTGCAGATTAGAAGCATGTGAGGAATTTTTTTAAAAAGATTACTCCTTGGTCAAGTTAGATAAAGGTAAATTAGATGGCCTTAGTGAAGGACATGATTTTTTATAGTAAATAAACTTTATTTATCTGCTCCTCTGAGATGACATTGCCAACAATCACAGATTTGCATACAGGACAGTTTGTGTTGACTATTTACAATTTATGGTAGCATTTTTTTCTCTGAAAAATACAGGTACAAAAGCTAAGTAATGAGGTATTGTCATTTGGGATTTATCATATGTCATAGTTTAAAGAATTAGTAAAAAAAAAGAATTAATCTTTAGCAAATATTTAACAAATCCATCTGGGTAACAGTTAATTAAATGTTGTAATTTATTAGAAAAATTCACTAAGTTTCACCTCAAAATGTATTGCGCAGATCTTTAAAAGAGAGAAAAAAATCACCCTAAAAATAAATAAGGCAAGCTGTTCTTTAAAATGAGGGACAAGCCGGGCGTGGTGGCGCACGCCTTTAATCCCAGCACTCGGGAGGCTGAGGTAGGCAGAGCGTTGTGAGTTCGAGGCCGGCTTGGGCTACAACGCGAGCGCAAATCCGGTCTGAGCTACATAATGCGACCCTGCCTTGAAAAACCAGGGTCGGGAGTTTGGCTCAGTGCCTTAAGCGCCTGCCCTGGCAGGCGCGAGGTTGTGAGTTCAATCCCCGGTGCCGCAAAAAAAATAAATAAATAAATAAAATGAGGGACAACAAGAATGAAAGTAAGGAACATTAACTGAGCCCACAAATCAGGTTAAGTCATTCAAAATAGCTTTCAAATGACAAAATTCTTTCCAATAGAAAACTGTAGGAAAAAAAAATGTCACCATTTCACCACTGATGAAATAAATCTACCTTAAAAGCAGTCTGCAATATATCTGTGGGCCAATGTCAGATTTTTCTTTGTCTTTGGTGACATGAAGGAACCTAAGTGACAGCTTCATTCTCAAAGCAGAGCCAACATGGACGGTTTCCCAAGCAGCAGTTGCCCAGTATCACTTTCCCCATTCCTGCAAGATGAAGATGGGAGCCATGATGCATGCTAACTAAGCAGAGACTGATGGTTTACTCTGAAGATACCACTGCGTGGTGAAGTGAACAGTGGCTGTGCATCTTCTCTTTCCAAAAGTTTCTGAGTCTGATCACCGGGGAACCTTAAGTACAATGATTATAACTTTTGCCCTGGTCTTAGTCTCACAACCCATCATGTACTCAAACACCACTTTTTTTAAATATGCAAACTCGGTTGGTTCTCCCAAGAGTGAGACACCAGTATGGTACAAATTGCCACACTTACAAGGTGTTGCTACAGTTGTTGCATACATACATATTCTTTTCATATTTCTTTAAACGGTCTTGTCAATTGGGGCTCTGTTCTCTGAACTTCTCCTCTTTCAACTTTTTGTTTTTTTACTTAAGAGAAAAAGACAAAAGAAAAACAAAAAGCAAAAGAGACAAACAAATAGCAACAACAAATCCAATACAATAACATTATAGGTTTACAAAACGAGATGATAGGCATTTGACAATAGTTGTAATAATGCATATTGTTACCTTCAAAGGGGTTTTTTAGATTAACAGACATGGACACGTAAAATTGATCTAATCATATGAGTATTAATTGTTTTTTTTCAATAACTAATTCATTTAGTAGTATAGTCATTTTAACTATCTTGTATATACATATATAAAAATTTATGTCTTTTTCCTTTTCCCTTCTTTCTTTCCTCCTTTCCCCTTAGAATAGCTCTTGCTATCTTCAAAATAACTGCCCATACCATCAGGCATAATATAATTAAAAAACAAATAGTACAGAATAAAACCAATAAAAACAAAACAATGGAAGCAATACAGGATTTCAAAATAATAGTAAAACAACACTGGTAACCATAATGCCTCTTGTTATCTTCTAAGCAGTTGCCTATATAATCAGTCATAACACAATCAAACAAATCAAAATAGAATACAATCACTCAAAACAAAACAATGAAAGCAATACAGGGCTTCAAAACAAGGTGATCAGATTATCAATAATGGCTACCATAATGTATTTTGTTATCTTTGAAACAGCTGTCCATGCCATCAAATATAACAAAATTAAACAAATCGAAATAGAATAAAACCAAACTAAACAGAACAATGAAAACAATACAGGACTCAAATCAAGATAATAGATTAACAATGGCCACTGCCTTTCCTTTTTAGGCACTTCCACCCCTTTCTTTTTACAATATGCATTGAGTATTTTGAATCCTACTAACTTCTTTAGTTTTTTTGCACTAGGGAGATAACATGATGTTCACCCATGTGACTCTGGATCATTTCATCCATGAATATGATCTTAAGTTGTATTCATTTACCTACGAGATGCTTGAGGTTACTTTTCTTTATACCTGAGTAGCTTTCCATTGGATAAAAATGCCATATCTTTCTTGTTCCCTATGCAGCTAATGGGCAAGCTACCCCCACTTCTTTCTGGTTCCCTGTCACATACAGCACTGTTCTCTCTCCTTTGACTTTCTATGAACCCCTTTTCAAGTTAAATGTGTTTCTTGTGTAAAGCGTATTGATGGATCCTGTCTCCTGATCCAGTCTGCCTGTGTTTCTTTTTATCGGTGAGTTGAGGCCATTTACATTAATGGTTAAGGCCAACATGCACTGCCTTGTCTCTGCCATGCTATTTTCCTGCCATTGGCTGCCTACTTTTCCTCTCTATTCAATTGTCTGACCCGCTCAGTGATATCCCTCTGCCACTGTTTCTGGAGCTAGGGCCTTTTTTATCTCTCTCTAAAATGTCCTTCAGTATTTTTTGTAGGGTTGGCTTGGTGGTCACAAATTCCTTCAGTTGTTCTTTGTCATGGAAATATCTTGTTTCTCCATTAATTTTGAAAGATAGTTTTGCAGGGTACATCAATCTGGGTTGGAAGTTGTTTTCTTTCAGGACTTGAAATACTTCACTCCAAGCTCTTCTTGACCTGATGGTTTGTGTGGAGAAGTCTGTCGTGATTCTGATGGGTTTTCCTTTGTAGGTGATCTGTCTTTTTCTCTAACAGCTTTTAATATTCTGTTCTTTTGTTGAATTTCTGGGATCTTGATTATTATATGTCTGGGTGTAGATTTATTTTGGTTATGGCTAGCTGGAGTTCTGTATGCTTCACTTACCAGAATGTTATTTCCTTTTCCCATGCTTGGAAAGTTTTCTGATATTATTTCTGTAAATAGACTTTTAATGTCATTTGTATTGACCCCTACTTTTTCACTCACACTTTTTATTCTTAAGTTATGTTTCTTTGCATTGTCTTGTGGCTGTTGAATTGTTACTTCCAGGTTCCTTGTTATTTTAAGAGATCTTTCCTTTTGCGATCACAAGCTGTAAACCTGTCTTCGAGGTTTGAAAGTCTATCTTCAGTTTCTTTCAAGTGGTTTTGCCAACTTTCAATGGAGTTTTTTATTTCCTGGTTACCTCTTTGAATCTGTTTCATGTATTCTAAATCTTTTTTGTATTGTTCACTCAAGGTTTCCATCATTCTCCTATGCTCCATT
Source organism: Dasyprocta punctata (assembly GCA_004363535.1). Classification (NCBI taxonomy): domain Eukaryota; kingdom Metazoa; phylum Chordata; class Mammalia; order Rodentia; family Dasyproctidae; genus Dasyprocta; species Dasyprocta punctata. Next base: position 4,943 of record RJWM01021404.1, read on the forward strand.
TTTTCAACTATGTCTTCTTTAGAGATGCCTAGCAATTCTTTTATTATGTTTTCATTTCTTCTTTTAGTTGAGTCATTATTTCTGTTCTAATTTCTTTTATAGCCTCATGAAGTTGTTTCTTTACTTCAGTTGCCATCACCTCAGAAACTTCAGTTGTGGGACTCCCAATCTCTTCTGTGTTTACATCTCCTCGACCTGCGCTGCTTGGATTGGAGGCCAGAGACTGCCATTTGCTCCTTCGTCTTGACATATTCCTGGATTCTTCTGGACAAATGGGTACTGGGGTCCCAGGCACTCCCTGCATTGGCTATAATTTCTTTGAAGTGAGACTGTTTGGTTCTTCTAGCCAGTGCTGATTATGGATATCTGATGGTGGTGGCCTTTGGGTGTGCTGGTGCAGGGCTGTCTGCTGCTTTTCCCAGCCTGTGTTGGCTCCCTGATGGTTGGTGGAGTGCATGCATGGGCAGGGCCACCACCTGCATACCTGGGGTGGTCACCAACAGGATCCTCCACTACCACCCCTGGAGTATGTGTGGGACTGCTGTCTCCAGATCAAGCTGGCTATCTGCAGGGACCCTCCAAGATGGCCCCCAGAATGTGCACAGAGGCAGGGCTCAGTCAGAACAATTTCCACAAGTCTGTGCCCAGCTAGGAGTTGCTAGAGGAAGCCAGGAGCAGTTCTGGTTCTAGGCTTTTCCAGCCCAGCTCCAAAATGGTTCCTGGCCAAACACTGTTTCCTGTGGGAGGACTGAGTCCGCTGCACTCACCGTCAGCCAATTCAGTCTCCCAGGTCTGCTCCCTCTGTCCACTGCCACTCCCCAAACCTGCCTCTCTCGGCAGAGGCCTTCAGGGTCACTGCTGCCATTTCACCTTGATCATGTGTCCCCAGGTTCCAGCAGCTCCTCTTGCCCAGTGGGTCCCACTCCAGGCAAAGGTGCTACTAGCTACTGCCTTCTTCTTTGTTTACATTTTTCTTTTTACTCTTTCTGTGGGCTTCAATTCTCACTTTAGATTCTTCATGGGTCCAGGAGACCCACTTTCTTCCTTCTTGTCTTCCCCATGATGCTATATTGCAGCACCTGGACTGTATCTCTCAGAGATGCTGTTTACTCTGCTGCTTACAGTTCCATTAAAGCAAACTCTGACTGTGGGGAGCTCCTATAGAATCTGTAACCCAGTGCTGGGGAGACTAAGGCAGGAAGATCTTCAGGCTGAGCTCAGCCTGGGTGACTTACCAAGACCCAGTCAGTGAACCTCACTGTGCTCACTACTACACTCCACAGGCGTGCTCATCCCTGGAGGTCCCATGCAATCACTGCACCTCTGTAGATTCATGCACCTTCTCTCACACTGAGCTTCCCACAGTTTTAGAGACCACTAGGTGCTTCAATCAATTCCCTGTGGCAATCTATGCTTCTTATCTTCACTCTTTTCAGATTTTATGCTAAGTTATTCTGTGCATTTTTCTCTCTTTTTTTTTTTCATGGCGAGGCTTTGGGGTCTCCCAGAGTCCTTCCCATGCAGCATGTAGCCAGCAGAAGTCAGAGAAGGTGACCTACCAAGTTGGAGGGCTCTAAGCAGTGCTCTTGAGACACATGTTTTCACTCCATGACACCGGAAGAACCTGCTCTTTCAACTTTGAATCACTGACTAGAGTTGTCTTCTGTGCTAGTTGTGTCTGTAGTGCCATATTAGTTACATTACCATTGCCAGTATTCTCCTCCTGCAGTAGCTTTTGCTGATATTTCTTCCATAGTTACTCAAGTTGAGTTTGTAGGTGCATTACTTTTTCAGTGAAGGATATTTTAATTGAGAACAATCCTGTGCCTGAAATTGAAGATTGAGGAACTGGTAGGAGTTGGAAAGTGGAATAGCAGAGAAAATGTTCTGTGTTTTGAGAACTGCCGTTCAAATCTGTTGTTACTATGAATAATGCTGTAAAAAAACATTTTCTATCAAGAATTATTAACAAAGTAATGACACAACCAGATATATGCAACATATCATGTTGTAATTTACAAAGTGATTCTACTTTAGTCAAAGCTCTCCCAAAAAAACAGAACATTGATCTGTCTTAAGGAATTGGCTCACATGACTACAATGACTGACAAATCCAAAAATACATGGGTAGACAAGCAGATTTGAAGGTCCAGAAAAGGTACTGCAGTTCAAATCTGAGTATGTCTGCTATAAAATTCCCTGTTCTCCAGGGAAGTCAGTCTTTTGGTGTCTATAAGCCTTGAACTGACTGGATGAGGCCCACCAAATTAGATCATAATCTGATTTACTCAAAGCCACTTTAGCATGCCCCCAAAACAATGACCAAAACATCTAGAATAATATTTGGCCACATATCTAGGCACCAAGGCCTAGCAAAGACAATGTCTACTATTAACTACCACACATTATTTGTAAGGAGAGGCTATCTGGCCACCTGAAAGGAAACAGTTGAGGTGAATTGTCTTACTCATTTTCCCATTGCTGAGACACAACCTAATACTAGCAATTTAGAGGAGAGGTTTATTTGGCTCACAGTTTTAGTCCATGGTTGGCTGGTTCCAAGGCAGAAACAGCATGGCAGAAGTGCACAGCAGAGGAAAAGGCACTGAACCCTCTGTAGGTAAGAAGCAGAGAGACAAGGGAGGAGCTGGTGACAAGAATACACCCTTCCGGGTCATGTCCGCAGTGACCCACATCTAACCAGGCCCCACATCATAACAACACGTTTAGCTGCTCAGTAACTGGTGAACCCACTGATGAGTATAATGCCCCCAAGATCCAGTTACCTTTCACACACAAAAAATAGAACTGGGAGGGGGGACATTTTGGATCTAAACCATAACATTAATCATGAGCTGACTGACTGGGAGACTAGATCTCTATATGCACACAGGATTCTAAGTCTGGATTCTGGATTCTAGGAGTGAGAATCTACGCTTCTCTGTTCCTCCAGCGATAGTTTGACACCATTCTTGTACATTTTGTGTTTATTATTTAGAATTTTTCTGTCTTCTTGGGGCTGCCAAGCAATCAACTGCCACTTGTTGCTTCTATTGCTATGTCTGCCTTGAGCAAAAAATAACAGATGTGAAAATCTTTTGTATAATTGTTAAGGAAATGTGCAGCTCTATGCCCTCATGGTCTCCAGTGAACTGGATCAAACTTAATAACTGAGTTCATTACACTGATGCCTAAAATTAAAGTAAGTGAATTTTTATGGTTGAAAAGTACTGAGCGACTTAATGCCTGAATCTTATAATATCATTTATATGCAGAGATTTGGGGAATGTTACCTGTTTCTCACCTGGGTTCTAGATAACTGAGATTGCAGGGCATAGGTTTGGTGTTGTCCTGAGATTACTGTCATTTTGATCTAAATTATTTGTGGAGCAAGACACCAAATATATAAATAAACAACAAAAATAAGAAAACAAATAAGTAATTGTCCAGTCTCAGTACTTCTCTATTCATGAATTCAGGAATTGATACAGTCTCTAAGGTTTGTGGCTCAGCATGAGATTTCTTTACTTCTAAAATTAGGTTTTGGGCTGAGGATATGGCTTAGTGGCACAGTGCCTGCCTGGCAAGTGTGAGGTCCTGAGTTTGATTCCCAGTACCAAAAAATAAAAAATGTTAAAAGAATAAATAAATATAGCCGGGGATATAGCTCAGAGGCATAAGCACCTGCCTGGCAAGTGTAAGGTTGTCAGTTTGACTCTTGGTACCAGAAATAAATAAATAAATAAATAAAATTCAGTTTGTAGCCTGGGGTGTCAGGATGTATGCCTGTAATTCCAGCACTTGGGAAGCTGTGACAGGAGGATCGATGCAAGTCTGAGGCCAGTCTGGGCTACCGAGTGAGTTCAGAGCAAGCCTGAACTACATAGCAAGACCCTTTCTCAAGAAAATTGAAGTAAGTAAATCAATAAATAAAAAAAAATAAAATTGGGTTTGTGTTCATGAAATAAGGTTAGAATTTCAGCAAAGGGAATAAGACTACAATTTAAAAATATACCACCACATTTTATTTTTAGTTACCACTTCTTGGCACCTAGGTACATAATGATAAAGAGCTAAATGTAATCCACAAGCTGTTACCATTCACTCATTTCAAGAGATCCTTCACTAACTTTTCCATTAATTCTATTCCTTTTGGATCTTTCTGAGTCAACACCTACACTCACTAAGTTACTACTCAAATTAAGCTCTAGTTTTGCATCTGCATTCTCTCTACTCTAAGCTGAGAAGCCTGTGCACTTTGCTTTCTAGTTGTCATCTGTGCCCACTCCAGAGCCTGGCTTGAAGCCCTGGACTTCCTCAAACCCAGCTGCTGGTAATCATTCTCTATCAAACAGCTCTCTCACATGTCTATGTATTTAAAATAGCTAGAGTGACTCACTAATGCTTCTTCTTTACTCGAACTGAAGGACAGCACCAATGTTCCAGAGATGGAGGAGTGGAGAAGGGCGGCATGTGAAGGATGAAAACATTAACATTGTACATATCTATGGGATGTGCTGTAACATTTTCATACATGTATAAAATACGCAACTATCAGATCAGAATAATTTCCATATTGATCATTTACCACACATCATTTCTTTATGTTGGGAACATTAAAAATCCTCCATACCATAGCCAGATATGGTGGTACACGCCTGTAATTCCAGCACTTGGAAGGCTGGGGCAGGAGGATTCCTGTGAGTTTGAGGCCAGTCTGGGCTACAAAGTGAGTTGAAGTTCAGCCAGAATTGCATAGTGAAGCTGGGCGTGGTGGTGCATGCCTTTAATCCCAGCACTCGGGAGGTCGAGATAGGAAGAGCTTGTGAGTTCAAGGCTGGCTTGGGCTATGACATAAGTGCAAGGCCGGCCTGAACTACATACTGTGACCCAGTTTCAAAAAACTAGGGCCAAGCCGGGCGTGGTGGCGCACGCCTTTAATCCCAGCACTCGGGAGGCTGAGGTAGGCGGAGCGTTGTGAGTTCGAAGCCGGCTTGGGCTACAACGCGAGCGCAAGGCCGGCCTGAGCTACATAGTGCGACCCTGCCTCAAAAAAACCAGGGTAGGGAGTTTGGCTCAGTTCCTTAAGCGCCTGCCCTGGCAGGCGCGAGGTTGTGAGTTCAATCCCTGGTGCCGCAAAAAAAAAAAAAAAAAAAAAAAAAAGAATTGCATAGCAAGACCTTGCTTCAAAAATAACAAACAACAACAAAAATCCTCCATACCAGCAATTCTGACATATCCTTAGTTGTGGTCAATCAGAAATAATTTTCTAACTTGATACTGGATTTGCCCCTAGTATCACTAATGGGTAATGTATCTGTCAGTGATTTTATGTAGAATCTTCCTTTTTTAAATGGTTGCATAGGGAGGCATGTTTTAATTCTCTAGTATGGCTCATATAAGCATTTCCATTCTTCTTGGTCACACTTGAGACTAATGTTATAATAGTAGCCCTGGTTTCAAAACTAGCTTCTGTCAAATTCTTCTGCCTTAGTGTCCTGAGATACATCTTTTAATTCATTCTTTCATTCAAGAGACCCCTGTAGGATAAACATCTCTCATAATAGGCAGGACTGCTATGTTCTCCAACTCAAGAGAGCAATGGTCTCAGCACAGCAACTTTCTGGCAATGAACTCCCATGGGTGAACATGGGGATTCCCAGTGGTAGTGTTTACCAAAGGGGCTGGAAAGGCATGTATTACACAATTAGTTTCTCCTGGGCTTCTGGAAATGATTAATGAACATTATCTAAAACAAGGAGACTATTGTTTATTTGTTATTCATTCATACCTGCTGGCAGTTGTTTTGTTCTGTTTGTGATACTGGGGATTGAACCCAGAGTTTTTCTACTGAGCTACATCCCAGTACATTGAGAGAGTGTCTCGCTAAGTTGCAATGCTGCCCAAATGAGGCTGGAATTTGTGGTCCTCCTGTCTCAGTGTCCCAGAGTGCTGGGATTACTGGCTCCTGCTGGTTATTCTTATTGAATAGTCCAGGTTTAATATTTTTCTTGGCCTCTATCTAGTGGTTTTCTCAATGTCTAGAGACTTTCTCTATACCTGATGTGAAGTACATTTAGTAATCAAATGTAAGCCCAGAACACACAGAGATTCTAAGGCAGTTATGACCTAGGCACTGAAAATACCGACTGTCAAGTAAGATTTCTGTCTTGTAAATGTTGATAGCTCTTATCAACCAGAGGTATAAAGTCCAGCCCCGACAATATGCTCTTTGTAATGCACTTACAGGGTCAAGTTTCTTTATTATGATCATATGTTCTGTTTTTTAAATTGAGCTGTGACAATAGAAAACTTGCTTTTCATTAATAAAATCAAGCCAAAAATATCACACAATCTAGTCGTGGGAGGTCTGTTTATTCTGATCTATAAAAACCTTCTCTTTTCTTTATAAGAACCTTTTTCCTAACAGTAACTGATCTTTCTCATAAATTTTTCAAACATGTGAAACATTTATAAACTTGGTGTATCTATTTGTGTAACAGGCGGCAATAATTCTTCAAGCAGAGGAATTTATATCACTGTGCTTGTTACCATCCATTAGGCAGCTTTTTGTGTTGGGTTTATTTGTAATATGTATTAGTGTCAGCCTGTGGGAGGAAATAACTTTTAGCATTTTCACAAGTTTTAGTTAGAAATCATTATTTCAAATAACTTACACTAAATAGTACTGAGCGCTTGACAGAGGGTAGATACAACAGTGACCCAGGCTCTGTTCATCCTCTCTCTATACATACCTGGTGCCTGCAACTGATTTTTTTCTCAAAGAAGAGGATCAAAAGGCAAATTAAGAAGGTTTATAACCATACATTAAATGGAGTGCCTTGAGAGTATGGGAAGATGAATTCCAACTGGGGGATTTGCAAATGTATGTAGCAACAACATGGGGAGGTCAGAGGAACAGGAAAACAGGAGATTAAGGGATGAAAAGAGACTTGAAAATTTAAAGACTGGAAGTCTGACTGAGGAATTTAGAATTAATCCATGAAGTCCTAGGACTTGAAAGTAACAGGCTTAGACTGAAATTTTCTTTGCAAGGTCTCATGGTTTCCTTGTTTTGTACAGGACATAATCTAAATTGTATTACATGAAGTCTACAAGAAAATCTCACAGTAATCTATCGTCTGTTGCTGATTCCCAGGGCCATTCCATTCCTCTAAGAGGGTGCTTCATTTCCACCAAATGAACTTTCTGATTTCCCAGAACATCTTTAGCCCTACCATTCTTGTTGCTTCTTTCAAGCTCTGCCAACAGCATGGGGCCCTGCCCCATTCATCTCCAGCTTTCCAACTTATATACTGAGCACTAACTATACAAAGCTGAGGGCCTAGTAGGTTCTAAGCAGTATATGAAATAGAGGTTATACCAGCTCCTCCCACTGCTAGCCAGGGAATTTAAAGCCTGTCTAAATTTTATGTGTCTGTTGAGAGAACTTCTCTAGACAGTCCTGACCTGTGAAATTCTAGAAATGTCACCGCCGGTTACACACTAATGATATACAATTCTTCCTGCAGGCATACTTTTATTTAAAACAAAACAAAACTTTTATTTAAAACAAAAAAAAAATTATCTGAAAACTGGATGTGGTGATGCATGCCTGTAATCCCAGTACTCTGGGTGGCTGAAGCAGGGAGACTGCAAGTTTGATCCCAGCTTGGGCAATTTAGTGATTTAGCAAGATTTTGTCTCAAAATAAAAAAATAAAAAAGGGTTTAGGATGTAGTTTGGTGCAAAAGCCTTGGGTACAATCCCTAGTACTGAAGAAAAAAAGTTATTTGACTTTGTTTAGCACTGTTTAATTTTTCATCAAATTATTTTTAAGTCTTTCAGAACAGGGATCTTGTTTCATCTGTGTCTCTTATGTTATAACACTAATTAAAACGTTTTCCATATTATATGTGTTACATGTGCTCAGCAAATAATTATACAATAACCTCTTCAAAAGACATTCATAATAATAGCTTTCTAATATAATGAGCCAGAGTATAAGGATGAGACAAAAGTTTATATTCTTAAGTAAGAGTATTTCAAAAATCCATTATTGCTTAAGTTATATAATCATAAAGTTATTATGAGAAAAATCTGTTAGCCTGTTATCAAGTTTTCATAAAACTGGAAAAATTCTTTTTTTCTATAAAATTAGAACTAATATTATTTCAAAATGAAGAACACAATATTTATTTATTTATTTATTTTTATGTGTCTATTTTTTTGAGACAGAGTCTTGCTGTATAGTTCAGGCTGTCCTTGAACTCATTATATAACCCAGGCTGGCCTCAAACTCTGAGCAATCTTCATGCTCCAGCCTCGAGATTACAGACAAGTACCACCATACAAGGCTAAGAACAGAATATTAAATTGAATAAATTTCTGTGGAAAACAATATTAAATGCTCCTAATTATTTTTGTCTTGCCATTTAAATCATTTAAATAAACTACAGAAATTTGGAAACAGGAAAGTCAAAGCTAGGAAGTAAACTGTACAGTATCACTGGAGGATCACTACGAGCAGACTGTAAAGTCAGTCTTGTAGCCCCATCAGTCTCAGAGAAGTTCAGTCGGTTGCACAAGGCAGATCCCTAAAACTCAGCATTCAAACCAGGTCTCTCCTTGCGCTCTCCCCTAGACTCTTGATACTTACTTCCCTAAGCAGGGGAATATTGGGGAACCTTTGAGGAAATGGTGGCTTTTGGTTGGGCCACTGTCAATGACATGCAGAGTGTGAGCATAAAATGTTCCAATGTAAGGAACAAACTGTGCGGAAAACTAAACGTAGGGAATGCAATCGATGACTCTCCAGGACTTTCCCTAAGGAAACCACTTTAACCAGGGGCAGCCCAGCTCTAACAGCTACTCGGTGGATACACAATTGGCGGGAAGGTAGGATCTAACCCGCTACTGCAAGGTGAGACAACTCTGTGGGTCAGCCCAGCTGCAGAACCCTCTGGGAAACTGGCTGGGAACTCTGTGGTCACTCTTTTGCTTCTGTCCCATCCTGCTTTCTTCATTCCTCACGAAACTTTCTGAACTGGGTGTGGGGCACTCTGAGAGACTAAGGGTCACAAACTTGAGCTCAGCCTAGAAAATCTAGAAATTTGGTGAGCCCTTGTCTTAGAAAGAAAGAAGGAAGGCAGGCAGGCAGGCAGGCAGGCAGGCAGGAAGGAAGGAAGGAAGGAAGGGCTGGGGATGCACCTCAGTGTGAAGGCCCTGGGTTCACTCTCCAATACCACAAAAAACCAACAAAAACACTTTCTATACACAAGGTCCCACCTCAGAGTCCTCCAGATAGTGGACATAAGACAGTAAGGAATATAACAGTAATAAAACAACACCAAAACAATAATAATAAGTCCTAGCAGTAGGGAACTGCTGAGTTATGAATACAGGTAGTGTCATTGTCTTAGTTACTTTCTTGTTTTGGGGACAAAATTCTCAACACACACACATTAAAGGAGGAAAGATTCATTTTAGCTCACAGTTTGCGCAAGTTTGAGTCCATAGTAAGCTGTCTGCAAGACAAGGCGCATGGCAGAAGGGAAACAGTCCATGGCAGGAGGTGGCGAGCAGCAGTAGCAAGCTGGCCTTTCCCTTTTATCCCATTCAGACTAGAAGCCTTTTGAGTGGTGCCACTCACACCAGGGTGGAGCTTCTGGCTTTAGTAAATCCATTCAGCCACATCCACAACTATGCTCATTCTAGTTGGTGGACTAATTTAATAACATTATTCCCAATATCACACATGAAGATCCAACCAGCCCTGAAAAGCTTCACCTGTGAACACATGAGGCTTTTTTTTTTTTTTTTTTTAATTTTGACATGGGTTTTGGTTTGTAGTTCAGGCTGACCTTAAACTCGTTACACAGTCCATGTTGGCCTCAAACATGCAGAGATCCTCCTGCCTCAGCCTTCAGAGTGCTGGAATTACAGGCTTGCACCACCACACCCGGCAAGTGCAGGAGGCTTTGAAGGGACATCTAGATACAAGTTGTAACAGTCACCTAAAGGTTGTATGTCAGAGGTTTGGTCCCCAGGGAAGGTAGTGTAATCTTTAGGAGGTCTTTAGGGCATTAATGGAGTGCCCGTGAAAGGGATTGTGGAACTCTACCCAGCCTCTTTTCTCTGTTCCAAGCTTGACGGGTGCCCACCATTACCATCTATTTTCTTCACCAGAGGCTCAAAGTGATGGGCTTGCCCACCTTGGACTTGAATTATCAAAACTGAGACCTGAATAAACCTCTCTTTAATTCCTGAATGACCTGTATCAGGTATTTTGTTACAGTGACAGAAAGTTAACTAATATAGAGAGAAAACATTAATTAAACAACAAAAAAAGCAACAATGACAACCTAAGACACTAGGGTGTATAACAATGAGAGAAAATTGTGTCTGGAAAAAACCTGGAATTCACGCTGAGGAATTTGTTATTCTGTGGAAGAACGTTTTCCAAAGTGAAAGAGTTTTGCCCTAGTATAAATTACTGTACAAGTATGGCGGTGTCTAACGTGGCGGAAGGCCAAATCAGGAATGCTTACCCACACCCTCCTTCTTGCCCTTCTACTGATTACAACTTCCATCTTCATTTCCCCATGGCATGCATGCGAAGCAAATGCCAATCAGCTCCTCGCGCGTCATAAAGGCCCACCCCCAAGGACCTCATCGGGTCAAAGGTCACATGTACCCACCCACCCCAGATTGATGGAAGGAGGTAGCCCAACTGCCAGGGGTTGTGCGCTCCTTCCCATGTCCTCTCAAACCCGTTCTTTTTACTTTTTGCTTCTCTGTTGCGCTACAAGCCCTAACATACATAAAAGCCAGGTGTGGTGGCGCACGCCTTTTATCCAGTACTCGGGAGGCTGAGGTAGGAGGAGCGTTGTGAGTTGGAGGCCGGCTTGGACTAAAGGCGAGTGCAAGGCTTGCCTGAACTACATAGTGCGACCCTGCCTCCAAACACTAGGGTCGGGAGTTTGGCTCATCGGCTTAAGCACCTGTCTGGCAAGCGCGAGGTTGCGAGTTCAATCCCGATGCTAAAAATAAAAAAAATAAATAAAAGCCCTAATATAAAGTAGAGTGAGCCGGGCGTGGTGGCGCACGCCTTTAATCCCAGCACTCGGGAGGCTGAGGTAGGCGGAGCGTTGTGAGTTCGAGGCCGGCTTGGGCTACAACGCGAGCGCAAGGCCGGCCTGAGCTACATAGTGCGACCCTGCCTCAAAAAGCCAGAGCCGGGAGTTTGGCTCAGTGGCTTAAGCGCCTGCTGGCAGGCGCAGGGCTGTGAGTTCAATCCCCGGTGCCGAGAAAAAAATAAATAAATAAAAAATAAAGTAGACTGGCCGAAAGTATTCTCAGGGGTACAGGAAGAAAATATCACAATATATCCCTTTGCATGTACCTTTTCTTTACATTTTTCATAATAAAATAGTAAAATGGTACATCTCTACTATTTTAACTATACTCTTATAGTCGCTTTGTTCTCTTTTTTTCCTTTTAACCAATGCATGTCACAATTTAGGATCATACTTCAAAGAGCCACAGAGCCGGGCGTGGTGGCGCAGGCCTTTAATCCCAGCATTTGGGAGGCTGAGGTAGGCGGAGTGTTGTGAGTTTGAGGCCAGCCTGGGCTACAATGTGAGCGCAAGGCTGGCCTGAATTACATAGTGCGACACTGCCTCAAAAAACTAGGGCTGGGAATTTGGCTCAGCAGCTTAAGCGCCTGTCTGGCAGGCTGTGAGTTCAATCCCCGGTGCCACAAAAAAAAAAGAAAAAGAAAAAAAAAAACCAGCCATAGAGTCAATGTCTTAATTTTTTTTTTTTTTTTTTTTGTGGCACCAGGAATTGAACTCACAACTTTGCACCTGCCAGACAGGCGCTTAAGCCACTGAGCCAAACTCCCAGCAATGTCTTCTTAATTTAGAAGAACATGCTGTATTCAGGATATAAACTAGTGTGCCTCAGTCAGCAACCCGAAGAATCATCCAAGAAGTCACAGAAAATAAGTGATGACCAGACTACACCCCAAACCAATTCTCTAAGGTAAGAATCAGCATCAGTAATTTTTTCCCTAATTACTTGATTGTAATGTGCCAGGTCTAGCAAACACTGAATTAGAGCTACAATCAAATTTCACCTGAAATGGCCAATAAAATACAATTATTAACTCAAACTACTAAAAGTTTTCAAAAGTTACAGAGAAATAAAAGCTAAAACTGTAAGAAGTACTTTTACCTTCAGTATTAAATGTGAAAAAATAGTTTCTCTCACTGCTTTTGTTTTCACTTCCTGCTGAAATGGAGGAGTCATGTGACCCTCTGGACAGTCTCTGTGGGAAGTAAAGAGTAACTCGCTCATTAAAAGACCTTTTACATAAGCCACTTTCTTATCTGCTGGAATTTGAGTGAGCTCCTTCAGCCTCTCAGCTTGTTTTCCAAAGTTTACACGATAATAAAATACACACAGTAACCCTCTTACTCTTCTTTTACCAGCCAGCCAATTGTTTAATACTGATTAGCTTTGAAATGCAAATAGCCCTATCAAATAGCAACTGCTTGCCTTCACCTGGGCTGAGCCTGTACAGGAGTGAAAGTCAAAACCATTTTACGCGAAGACAAAATAGTCTGTCCAAAGGCCTGGGGGAGATCTCTGACATTCCCAGGATTATATTCAGGATATGAAAAGCTTTGTCCTGCTTAGCAGATTACCTTTTTTTGCTTAAATTCTTAGGTTTCTAAACACCCAATATTCTTTGACTTACAATTAACCCTCTGCTGACCATTAGCTTAACTTTCAGACCAAGCATAGTATTTTTCAGCATTTGTATTTTATCATGATATGAAAAATATGAGAGCTTTTATTTAAAAAAAAAATCTTATCTAGCCTATTATGTTAGGACCATTATTTGCTTTTCTTAAGCAGGGAGTAACAAATTTAGAGCTACAAATGCCTTCAGTAATCCTAATCACCATCTGCTACTCATAGATAAGCAGGAAGGTCTAGCATGTCTTTACTAGGTCAGTTGGACTAGAGGAAAGAGTGTTGGGTTGCTGAATAGTAAATTCTTGTAGGGGTGGGAACTGAGCTGGCATTGGCAGACAGTTGTCAAGCTACCTGGAGTCCTTGCCTTGAAATTCAAAGCTTGGTAGCAGTCAGGAGTTAAGTAGGACTTTAGGCAAGATACCAAAACTAGGACTAACGTCTCAAAAGCAGCAGGACTCTGTGAGGCTGCAGGCAGGTCCCCAGGCCCAGGCAGTATATTCCAAGGCACTGGAATAAACTGGGTGTCAAACTGGGTGCAGAGATTCTGGATTAAACTCTCTCTGGGATAGTTTTAAAATGACACAAAGGCCGGGCATGGTGGCACACGCCTGTAATCCCAGCACTCAGGAGGCTGAGGTAGGAGGAGCGTTGTGAGTTCGAGGCCGGCTTGAGCTACAACGCGAGCGCAAGGCCGGCCTGAACTACATAGTGCAACCCTGCCTCAAAAAAACTAGGGCCGGGAATTTGGCTCAGCGGTTTAAGTGCCTGTCTGGCAGGTGCGAGATTTACAGAATCCTGGTAACATCACAATGTGTAATGTATGGCTTAGTGTTTAGTTCTATGCATCCCCTAACACAAGGCATGTGAATTGGTGTGAGGTACTATCGCTGTCTAGAAAGAGCTATGGGAACTAACCCCAGGAGGGTGAGGCCCGTTGTGGTGTTATGGTCAGAAAAAATAAATACATGCTGAAGACTCTGCTCAGCATGCAGCCTTCCTGCCCTACTCCTCCATTCCCTCCTTTTAAAAGCCTTGAGCCACCCTGAGGTCCCCAGATGGAACTCTGAGGTCAAGAGCCCCTCCATCTTCCAAGATGCCATCACTTGAATGAATGTGAATCCTTCCCACCAGCTCTCACCTCCTGAATATTGCCTTTTAAGTGGTAAATAATGCCCCAAGTAACTATGACAAATTATAGGAAACTGCAAGATACTGTAGATCTTTTGCAAATGGGAAGGGGACCAACAGATGGGGTTAGGGGAGGCATAAAAAGAACTAAGTTGTGTTATGGACATATACCAACTCCACATGATGAATTCAATCATTATGTACTACAAACATGTACTAATAATAAAAACCAAAGGGCTAAAAAAAAAAAAATGGGAGAGAGTCTTCATTAAGCACTCTGCCTCCAAAAATCTACCACTATAGCAGTGAAAGCCAAATGAAGCATATTTTGTAATGAGCAGAAGTGGAATCATACCTTGTATTCACAGCTCAACTGTAGCAAAGAGAAACAAATGTACAGAATAAATAACATGATCTAAATGAAAATATACAGTTTCTGTATTTGGCTTGGTCAAAGTACAAAACTATAACAATGTTATTTAAAGATCTTAATTGTTGTTGTTAATTTGGTTTTATTAATATTTCATTGACTGATACTAGATTACTTAGAATTTTTATATCTTCTTAATTTAGCTTTGGTAACTCATATGTATCTAGGAATCTGTCCATTTCTTCTGTGTTTTCCATCTTGTTAGAGTACAGGTTCTCAAAGTAGGTACTGATTCTAGATTTCAGCAAGATCTGCTGTGATTTCACTCTTTTAATTCTTAGTTGTGTGAATTTGAATCTTTTCTTTCCTTCTTTTGATAAGGTTGGCTAAGGGTTTGTCTATTTTATTTAATTTTTCAAAGAACCAATTCTTTAATTCATTGATCCTTTATATTGTTTTGTTTGTTTGTTTGTTTTGTTTTTTTGTTTTTTGGTATTGGGAATTGAACTGAGCACCTCACATTTGCTGGGTGAGCTATGCTGCTAAGCTATATCCCTGGCCCTATATTGTTGTTCTCTTAGTCTCAATTACATTAATTTCTGCTCTGATCTTTATAATATTCTTTCTTCTATGAGCTTTTGGTTTTACTTGCTCTTCTGTTTTTTTTTTTAGAACCTCATGAGTTCTGGTGTTTGTTGTTTGTTTGTCTGTTTGATACCAGGAATCAAACTTAAAATCTTGCATTTGCCAAGCAGGTGTTTATGCCGCTGAGTTATACCCCTGGCCTGAGAACATGATGAATTCTGACGTGGGAATTCAGGTCCTATTTGACTCAGCTATTCCCCTTCTGGGTATCTTCCCAAAAGAATTAAAAACATCATACCACAATGATATATGTGTATCCATGTTCATAGCAGCACAATTTGTAAGAGCCAGATCTTGGAAATAGCCTAAATGCCCATCGACTGAGGAATGGATAAAAAAGATGTGGTATTTTTATACAACGAATTACTACTCAGTCATAAAGAAGGATAAACTTGAGACATTAATAGGTAAATGGATGCAAACTTGAGACCATACTCATAAGTGAAATAAATGACACATGCATGTGTAAACATCCTATTGTCTCATTAGTGTGAGAAGCTGAAACAATACATGTAAATATATAAATAACAGTTAAGATATATATATGTTAAGATAGTTATAGTACTAATTTCTCTGTTTATTGAAGAGAAAGATTTGCACTGATATTGTTTAGACAATTGAATGCAGATGTCTTGTGCTCTGGGTGAATGATTTGGGGATGGCAATGCACAATGTATGTGCCATTGTTGCCTGATTGTTGTGTTTTGAAATTTTATTTCTTTTTCTCTTTGAAACAAAATGGATCTGAAAACAAAATCCACTTTCTCTGCAAATGGAATAGCTATTTCTGCTTTTTTTTTTTTTTTTTTTTGTGGCACCAGGGGTGGAACTCACAACCTTGCACCTGCCAGACAGGCGCTTAAGTCACTGAGCCAAACTCCCAGCCCCAGTTTTTTGAGGTAGGGTTGCACTGTGTAGCTCAGGCCGGCCTTGTGCTCGCATTTTAGCCCAAGCCAGCCTCAAACTCACAACGCTCCTCCTACCTCAGTCTCCAGAGTGCTGGGATTAAAGGCGTGCGCCAGTACGCCCGGCTCTTTTTTTCATTTTCTTTGCATGGAATACTGTTTCCCATCCTTTGACTTTCAGTCTATGAATTTATTTTTTAGTTAAAAAAATGTTTCTTGCATGAGGTATATTGTTGGATTTTGTTTCTTGATCCATTTTGCCGTTTTTTTTTCTTTTAATTGCTGAATTGAGATCATTCACATTAATGGTTGTAACTGACAGGCATTGACCTGTCCTTGTCATTACATTATTTTGCTGTTGTTGGTTCCTTTTCTTTTCCTTCTATTTAATTGCTTGCCTCACCAGGTGTCTTCATTTTATTAGAATTCTTGGACTTGTTGTCTTTGTTATCTTTTTATAGGATATCCTGCAGAGCTTTCTGAAGAGCTGCTTTGGTGGTCATGAATTTCTTCAGATAGCCTTTATTACGGAATTACAGAGGTACCTCAGTTCACAAACTTCACTGGTTCCACAATTCTGGAAAAAAATGGCCACAGTCGTGTTTGTCACTCAGTATGTAGTGCCAGATATGGGACTTGCAAATCCACAGAAATTCAGGTTGATAGGGCCGGGAGTTTGGCTTAGTGACTTAAGCACCTGTTTGACAGGCACGAGGTTGTGAGTTCAATCCCCGGTGCTGCAAAAAAAGAAATTCAGGTTGAACCTGGGCTCTGATCATGGGAGTGTGGCCTGAGTCATTCATTTTATAGCACTCTAGGTGTCTCTTGCCTGCCCAACCACAGCTTTGTGACCACAGATGTCTCCCATGCATGTCCTTTACCCAGTCACTGTGGGAGTTTCATACTGGACCCCCTGAGGTGAAGCCAACCAGTAGCTGAATTGAATCCCAGATTTAGTTAGCCCCTCCCTAAAATAGTGTCCAGCAAGGGACCTTCTCTAGGGGATATGGCAGACACTTGGACTGGAGTCACTGACCAGCTGTTTTAGTGCACAGCATCCACTGCTCCATTCCACTGTGCCTTTCTCCTTGAAGACCTCTGGAGTCACCTGCTTTCACTGTGTCTCCATACATTCAGTCAATCTACCTTTCTCTTGCCGCAAGCCAGGAACTGGGGAAAAAAAGTAGATTACCCCTTCTTTTTTCTGTGTTATTGTCTGATTCTTCAGTTCCTCTTTAGGCTCCAATTTTCCTTTCAGATCCTTCCCAGGTCTCATGGATCCACTTCCCTCTTTCTTTCCTTCTCCAAGTTGTTGTTTTCCAAATTCTGGATTCCAAATCACGGAGCGGCTGATTTTCTTGCTGTTTACTACTCTGCTGTCTTCCCAGAAATCCCAGGTTGGTTTTATATAGGGAGACAATCCAAAGAAAACAGAAACTGGCCATGCATGCCCGTAACTAGCACTCAGAAGACAGTTCAAGGCCAGCCTGGGACACAGAGTGAGTTCAAGCCCAGCCTGAACTACATATCAAGTCTCTGTCTCAAAAAATGAAAATGAAAATAAAAATAAAATAAATGAAAGCAGAAACAAAAAATAAAGTGGCCATGTGGGAGACACACTAAAAGAAAGATAACTGATTTGTTAAAATCAGGTAAACTCAGTTTTTTATGAAAGAATTAAGACAGAGGTAATCATAGCAATAGAAATTGGCCTGTTTGGCATTGTGAAAATGGCCATTCTCCCAAAATTGTTATACAGATTTAATGCAACTCCAATCACAATACCACTTTCATACCTCATAGAGCTAGAAAAACCATCCTTAAAATTCATCTGGAACCACAAGAGACCTAGAATAGCAAAGGCAATTCTGGGCAACAAAGGTAAAGCAGGAGGCATCATAATTCCTGACTCGAAACTACATTACAAAGCTACTGTGATAAAATCAGCATGGTACTGGAATAAAAACAGACGTGAAGATCACTGGAATAGATTACAAGATACAACCACAACTACAAACATATTCAGCCACCTTTTCTTTGACAAAGGGGCCAAACATGTACGCTGGAAGAAAGATAGCCTTTTTAATAAGTGCTGCTGGAAAAACTGGCTTTCCATATGCCAAAAACTAAAACTAGATTCATGTCTATCACCATGCACTAAACTAAAGTCAAAAAGGATCAAAGATCTGAATATTAAAACAGAGACACTAAATCTGCTGGCAGACAAAGTAGGTAAAAATCTTGATGACAAAGGAGTAGGCAGAGAGTTCATGAACAAATATCAAACTGCACGGGAAATACTTCCCAGAATCAACAACTGGGATTTTGTCTTATTAAAAAGATTTTTCATATCAAAGGACATCTCCAACAGAGTGAAAAGAAAACCCACAAACTGGGAAAATATCTTAGCCAACTGTCTCTCAGACAAAGGACTTCTATCTAAAACATATAAAGAATTTTAAAAATCAGGCCCCTAAATTTCAAGGACCCAATCCAAAAATGGGCATCTGAGATGAATACACACTTCTCAGAGGAAGAAATACAAATGACAAATAAATATATGAAAAAATGTTCAGCATCAATGGTCATTCAGGAAATGCAAATTAAAACAACACTGAGATTCCATCTCCAGAAAGAATGGCCAAGATAAAAAAATCAACCAATAACAAATGCTGGAAAAGCTGTGGGGAAAAAGGAACCCTTCTCCACTGTTGGTAGCAGTGTAGACTGGTGCAGACACTATGGAAGTCAGTGTGAAGATTCCTCAAGAAGCTAGGATTAGAGATTCCATTTGACCCAGCTATCCTACTTCTGGGCATTTTCCCAGAAGAACTGAAAACATCATATCACAGTGATATATGTGCACCCATGTTTATAGCAGCACAACTTACAATAGCCAGATCTTGGAAACAACCTAAATGCCCACTGACTAAGGAATGAGTAAAAAAGGTGGTATTTTTATACAGTGGAGTACTACTCAGCTATCAAGAAAGACTGCATGAAGACTTTTATAATGAAATGGACACGACTTGAGACCATACTCATAATTGAAATAAATCAAACTCACATGTGTAAATTCCATATTGTCTCCCTAGTGTAAGAAACTGAAAAAGTATGTAAGATCCAAAATCTATAATAAATACTCTGTGAGGGTAAGAAACTGCTCAAGGAGGGAAAGTAATTGGGATAGGGGAAAGCAGCAAAGAAGGAAGGGAAAAGAAAAAAAGATAGACATTTGTGTGTATATATACATAAGATAGCTAAAATGACTATACTACTAAATGCATTAGTTATTGAAAAAACAGTTAATACTCATATGATTAGATTAGATCAATTTTACATGTCTATATCTATTAATCTAAGAACGCTTTTGAAGGTAACGATATGCAATATTACAACCATTGTCAAACTCCTATCATCTTGTTTTGTAAACCTATACTGCTATTGTATTGGATTTGTTGTTGTTGTTTCTCTCTTCTGCTTTTTGCTTTTCTTTTCTTTTTTTTTCTTAAATGAAAGAAAGAAAGAAAGAAAGAAAGAAAGAAAAAGAAATTGGCCTGTGTGGGTAATAAGGCTGTTATCCCTCTTTCCTAATTTCTCTGTCACATAAACAACTTATTTTTGGCTCAGTTGTAATGGTTGATACACTGTGTCAATTTGAGAAGTGTAGAAGTTTAACTAAGCAACTCAGCAGGGGGTCAGGGTCTTCACTTTGTAAACATCCTGGGCCTGTGCAGAAGGAAGGTAGGGAGATGGTGAGAGTGCCACACCCACCTGAGGGCATGTGGTCTGCTTACAATAAATACAAGGGAGGAAAAGAGGCTTGCCCCCCTCCTTTTACTTTTGTTGTTTTTGCTGTCTTTTGCCACCTCAAACTGTTACCCTCTCACCATGCCACTCTGCCTTGGAGCCAGCTGATTATAGACTGAAACCTCCACAAACTGTGAGCTAAATAAAGAGTTCCTTCCTTACTTTTGGGCATTGGGTATTTTGTTTCAGCAATGATAAACATCGGTGACATAGAATTTTAGCATTGCTCCATTTTAGTTTTTAGTCTGGTCTTTTGAAACTTAGTGTAAGAACTTAGTCCAAAACAATAGCCTCCTACAATTTTCATTTAACAGGCTATAACCAGGAAATTACCAACCTGGCATGAAGCCACGTGGCATAACTTGAGATAAAGACTGGTATGAGTTTCGAAGGAATCAGAGTCAGAACAATAAAGAAAACAAGTGCAGAGCTGTTTATCTTACTTTCAGTTACAAACTGCTTTTCCAAGACCTTACTAAGAAACTTGATCGTCAACACTTTTGCGGTCATGTACAGTCTTAAGTATCTTGGCTTCCACCTGTATGAGGAAACTGCACATATGTAGATGTTTACATTTAGGGAAGCCAGATGCAGGGTAAAACTATCATAAAAGGTTGCCAGGTTTGCTTCTTGTGGCATTTGGGAATCCTAGCTTCCTTGTATTCTTTCAAAATCCTTAAGAGAAACTATAGAATATTTTTCATGGGCATCTTGGTGTAGTTCTTAGAATCACATTTTTCCTCTCCTGCTACTTGGACTCACTGCAGATTATATATGCACACATACACATATATATATATATATACATACACATACACACATATATATATATATATATTTGGGGGGTTCTTGAAACAGTGTCTTGCTATGTAATTCAGGCTAGCTCTGAACTTGCTATGTAGCCTTAGTTACTTTTCACTCGTTGCCGAGACAAAATACCTGACGCCCAAAATTAGGGAAGAAAAGGTTTATTCTTACAGTTTCTCGGGAGTTTCAGTCCATAAGTTGGCTCCAAGATAGCGTGGCATGACGGGGCTACAGTTCATGGCGGCTGCAAGCCACAAGGCACGCTGGCAAGAGAGAGGGAGGCAGAAGCGGAAGCGAACAAGAGGAAGACCCGCCTTTCATTACACTGTATGTTGGCTCCACCCCTGGGCGGGTACAGCAAACCGAACACAAGCAAGCGCCAGACTCAGCCCCATCAAAAGTATGTGAGGACTTGGGGGGACATAGCATACCCAATACATAGCCCATGCCGGCCTCAAACTCACAGTGATCCTCCTGCCTCAGCCTCCCTCCTCAGTGCTGGGATTACAGGAGTGCGCTCCGACATCTGGCTTTCAGACAGACATTAGATATAAGTGGACTCTTCCAACCTACAAAGTAGTACCTGCAATGCCAGTAGTTGCTGAAAATGCTGCTGCTGTTGGACATGCAGAGATAAGCCTTTTTAGAGTCACTGTCTGACACAGAGGGCAACATACTCTTTATCTGATCTATGAAGCTGGATGGCATGGGTTTAAATTCCAACTTTGCCATTCTCTAGGTATATATATATATGTTTTGTTTTGTTTTTGTACCAGGGATTGAACTGACAACCTTGTTTGCCAGGTAGGCACTTAGGCCACTGAGCTAAATCCCCAGCCCTATTTTTTGAGACAAGGTCTCACTATACAGTTCAGGCTGGCCTTGAACTCACTTTGTAGCCCAGGCTGGTCTCGCAACAATTCTTCTGCCTCAACCTGCTGAGTTCTGGGATTAAAGGCGTGCACCACCACGCCCAGCTTCTCTAGGTATATTAATGCTGACATGTTTGTATAGTTATCCAACAAGAATATAATAGTCCCTACCTCAGAGGATTTTGGTAATGATTAGGTAATACAGTATATGTGAATTTCTTTAGTTAACATTTATTGCATGTATTATGAGACAAACAATCTACTAATATTGCTCTTACTGGTAAGAAAAATAAAAGATGTCACTCTTGGGGTTCCATGCAATAAACTACTTTGCCAGTTTTTATTAAGTCTTTAATTGCAGCTCCCCACTTTACAAGCTACAATCCTGGAGAAACATGAGTGGCAGACACTGTGCCACACTTGAAAACCATCTTCACAGGCTTAAATGGGAACCAAGGGGGACTCCACTGGCCTCCAGGAGATTTGATACATTTAATCTTGTTTGTTAATTGTATAATTCCAATACATTGATAATTTTTGTTTCTTTTTGAAGTACCAAACAAATTTTTAGGAACTTTCACATATTGTTAAGGAAAGCTCCAGATATGCTGAACTCCACTAACATCTTCATTTACTAGTGTTAGGTAAAGCGAAAGGTACCTCTTTCAGATCGTACCTGGTGAGTCACACCTAACCTACATTATGAATTTCATGAATACTTCCTGGAAACTCATTTAACTAACACACATGCATATATACACACATAGGGATTGGAAGAAAGATGTTTATTATAGTATTGCTCACACATGCATAAAAGATAAACATCTGCAGAGAACAGGACATATTAAATTATTGTACTTTGAAAAAATATGAATTGAATCTTTGTGTTGTGATATGAAAGATTTCCAGTATTAATAAGTGAAATAAAAGTCGGGCGTGGTGGCGCATGCCTTTAATCCCAGCACTCGGGAGGCTGAGGTAGGCAGAGCGTTGTGAGTTCGAGGCTGGCCTGGGCTACAAAGCAAGCGCAAAGCCGGCCTCAGCTGCATAGTGCGACCCTGCTTCAAAAAACCAGGGCTGGGAGTTTGGCTCAGCAGCTTAAGTGCCTGTCTGGCAGGTGCGAGGCTGTGAGTTCGATCCCCAGTGCTACAAAAACAAAAAACAAACAAACAAACAAAAAAAGTGAAATAAAGTATGATGGCACATGCCTATAATCCCAGCACTCAGAAGGCTGAGGCAGGAGGACTATAATGAGTTTGAGGCCACCCTCGGCCAGCCTATAATAATATTTATTATTTTTTTTTCCTCAAGTATGTGTACATTTTTTTTTTGCAGACTCAAATGTATACACACTTCAAGAAAAGAAAAACAGTATATTTTTTCAACAGATGGTGTTATTCACATATGGGGGGTCCTAGAGGATCTCATATATCACAGAAAACCCACTACACTGCCAGCCCTTAGAGAAAAAAAAATAGAAAATGCGTGTGCAGGAATCTCAATGACCAAGGTTACTTGGGCAGCAGTTTGCTGTACTAATAAATGTCAGGAAACTAATGGCCACCACTTTGAACACCAAAGTGTTCAAGTGTTATTGTAAGGGCCAAAGGTAACTTGTATCAATCTCATGATGCCTCCATAAATTTAGTATTAAAATATTTATACAGTTTTTCTTTTCCTGAAGTGTGTATATATATTTTTTGGCAGACTCTGTATGTCTATTTATATGAGGTCAAGAGCATTAACTGTTTAAGGTGTTTTAACTGAAACTCCTTACTAACTCCTGACTCCAAAATAGTGTGATGGCATAGAATGTACAACAGACAAATGAATCATATCTGTAATACATAGGAATCAAAATGAAACTCCAAATCCCTAAAGATTTAACAATATTTAATATGGAAAAATTCTAATGAAGGGCTTTGGATAATCTCTAGGAGTTTGTTCTAAGAAGGACCAATGATTTTATAATCTTAGGGAAGAAAAAGCACATAGGTCATAGGTCAATGGTAATCTCCTTTTACTACATCTGTAATGAGGTTGACTCTTTCAGATTCTTTCTGGTATCTCAGAAGTGATAGAGCTACACTGATATCAACCCATTCCCTGATTGTGCTCATGAGGGCAGAGAACAAAAGCATTTATTTTGATGTCTCAGACCTGAGAAAATTGAAAGGTTTTACAAAGCATTATTTAATAGTATTGCACATTTTCTCATTTTGTTATTCTGACCTCATCTACTGGAAGATATTTAGGGACACTACTATAAAGAACAGAAGAAAAGGTTCTATGATTGTTTTATCCAGTAAAACTCCTTAATAAAAAATATGAGCTGAATAAATCAACAAACCTCAGATAAAATGATCAAATAATAGAATGGTATTTTGAAAAACAGAAATATTGCTTTGCTAAAGGAAAACAACAAGGGCCAAAATAACGAGTTCGTAACCAATAATTGATAATAGTAACAGGGGTAATATACACAGGTAAAACTGTATTACAGAGATAATCACAATAAAAGCAGAATGAAAATGATGAAAATTAAAACAGCTACAGAAGCATTAGTGACTATGGAAAACAATATAAGAATAACTAGTCTTTATGAAAAAGAGGGCCCAAGAAGCCAGGCGTGGTGTCACATGCTTATGATCCCAGCACTTGAGAGACTGAGACAGGAGGATTGCTGTGAGTTCGAGGTCAGTTTGGGTTACATTGTGAACTCAAGGCCAGCCTGAACTACACAGTGAGATCCTGTCTCAAAAAAAAAAAAAATACAAAGTTTATAAGTTTATTCAAGAATTATCTCTAAACGAACTAAAAATTGAATCCATAAAATAGTACCTCTAAGAAAATTTGATAAGAACATTCAAACTGAAAGCAAATTAATGAATCAAAAGCAAAGATTTTCTTTCTGGTATCCAAATTTTATAAGTAAACTATCACCAAAGGAAGAGAATTTAGGCTGCTTTTGACTTTTCCATGGCAAGAAATTAGAAGGAAAAATAGCAATGGTAGCCAGTCTCCAAAATGGCCTTCAATGACCCCTGTTTCTTGGTCTTCACACCCTTCTCTAGGCCCTTCCCTTATTTTAGTGGAGTGGTCTTTGTGACCCATAGACTCCTACAGAATTAGTGGCAAGTCTCTCAAAACTAGGTTGTAAGCAGGGCATGGTGATGCACACCTATGAACCCAGCACTTTGGGTGGCTGAGGCAGGAGGACTGATGTGAGTTCAAGGCCAGCCTGCACTACATATCGAGACCCTATCTAAAATTAAACCAAGCCAAAACAAAACAAAACAAAACATTAGGTTGCAAAAGACACTGCAGCTTAGTCCTAGTGGCATTCTCGTTCTCTTCTGACCACTCACCACTCTGGGTTAAGCCAGCTGCCACTCAAGGGCCAGCACGACAAAGAATTGAAGTCTTTTGCCAACAGCCAATGAGAAACAGTTTCCCGGGAGGAACCCTATGAGTAATCCATTTTGTTGTCTCTCTTTTTTTTTTTTAAAGATAGTAAAATCCAACAAAACATAACAGAACGTCAATCAAAACAAAGCAGTAGAACTGGTACAGAACTTCAAAGAAAGATACTAGGAAAACAATAGCTGCTATAGTATATCTTGTTACTTTCAGAATAGTTGACCATTCCATCCGGTATAGTAAAATAGAACCAAAAACAAAACACAATAAGACCAATAAAAATAGAGTATGAAATAAAGCAAAAAAAATTTAATCAGAATAAAACAAAACAATGAGAACAATATTGGGCCTCAAAGACAAGGCAGAGAAGAATCCCCCATGTTTGCTACACTGCATACTATCATCTTCCCAAGAGAAGCTCAGACTGCTGGCTCCAGGCCTGGAAAATCAACTGAACAATACAAGCATTTAGTTGCTTTATGTACCACAGTTGCTGTCAACTTAGCCAGTCCTCTGAACCAGCAGGTTGCTTACGGGGGTGGGGGGTAGCGTGGGTGCGGGAGTCCTTGACTGTGCCAGTAGGCCTATGAGAGGCACAACTCTTTCTCCTCCTGGAGTCCGCGGCAGTCACACGCACTCACCAGGAAGGCAGACTAGGCTGTCTTCTGGCCAGAGCCTCCCTGCCCAACATGGCAGGATCTCGAGAGGTGAGTAATCCATTTTGGAAGTGAATCCTCCAGACCTAATCGATCCCCAACGTGGTTCCACCCCTGGCTCATGGATTGAATGTAACATCATGAGAGAGACTCAGCAAGACCATGAAGCTAAGCCATTCCCAGATTCCGGGCCTTAAAAACTGAGTACAGTAACAGAGGTCTGTAAGTAAAGTGGTTAAAATTTTGAGTAATGTGTTTCATTGCAATAGACAATCAAAACAATCTTCAAAAAGGGAAATTGAATGTGATCCAAAAATAATTCATATGGTGACTCAAGGATAATATACTCAGACAAGATGTTACTCAAGATAAAATAAAAGAAAGATTTTTTGATAGGTGAAAAATGCTAGGCAGTGCAAAATGCATTAAAAGAACGACTGTACTTGTTAAGGAAAACCAGCCAAAGAAGATATTAATCAAAACAAAGCACTGAACACTGAAAGACAGTGGTGAAAAGAACTGGTGATAAACATTGACGCTTTTCTTTAGGAGAAACAACAGTAAATTATTATAGAAATTTTGATACAGACTGGAAAATAAATGTTTAAGAATGTGCAATATAAGCCCAGTGTGGTGGCGCATGATTGTAAGACCAGCACACAGAAGCTAAAGGCGAGGGTATCTTGCATTCCAGGTCATCCTGGGCTACATAGTAAGTTTGAGGCCAGCCTGAGCTAAATAATGAGATCCTGTCTCAGAACAAAACAAAAACAGTGCAATATTTAAATAATAATATAAATAACCAACTTGAAATTGTAGAAACACTAAGACACTCAATTTTCTTCTAGGAGGATGTCAATTGATAACAGTTAAAATACAAAGATTTTATTAAAAATAAACACAAGTCTAACGACTTTGTATTTTTCACAAATTCACTGTTAACGTAGGACAAACCTTTTAGGAATTAGTATCTCTTACACTGAAGAAATGTGTTCTGACTTTGAATTTCAAAATTCTTTTAGTTTTAATTGTTTCTTTTCTTCAATTATAAATTTGAATTAGCAGTATATGTAAGAGTAGGGTTTATATTGTGGTTTCATTTGTGGAGAAGTTTTTCTTAGTTTTTCCTTCTTTTTTCACTGAAAAATGTCTTCAGAGAGGTTCACTGCTTCTTTCTTTCCTTCTTTCCTTCCTTCCTTTCTTATTTTTTGTCTTTTTGAGACAGGGTTTCACTATGCAGTTCAGACTGGCCTCAAACTCACAGCAAACCTCCTGCCTCAGCCTCCTGAGTGTTGGGATTACATGTGTGTACCACCACACCCAGCTACTATGTTATTTCTTTTTTTTTTTTTTTTTTTTTTTTTGCAGCACCAGGGATTGAACTCACAACCTCGCACCTGCCAGGGCAGGCGCTTAAGGCACTGAGCCAAACTCCCGGCCCTGGTTTTTTTGAGGCAGGGTCGCACTAGGCCGGCCTTGCACTCGCGTTGTAGCCCAGGCCGGCCTCGAACTCACAATGCTTCTCCTACCTCAGCCTCCCGAGTGCTGGGATTAAAGGCGTGCGCCACCACGCCCGGCTTACTATGTTATTTCTAAATGATAGAATTTGATTATTTTTTATTCTTAAATTTGTAATTTTCTGCATTGCATAAATTGTTTATAATATGCATGTTGCTTTTATAATATATAGTAATTGAGTAATCTTTGATATCTGAGAGAAAATGCTGAAAGAATTGACTTTGATTTTTCTCTTAAATGGAGAAAATAGTAACTTCTACTATAGTAAGCATTACTTGAAATAATGTAAGTAAATCTTAACGCCATACAAAAGAGGAACACAATATGTTAGCTACCCACTGTTTTATCTTTGATATTTGGAAAGTTATGAATACACCTTGCATATTTTCCATAAAACCATTCCAAATTACATTCCTGTCAGGAGTGTTGTTGATAGATTTATGGAGCTGCATATTATCATAGGTTCCAAGAGTGCTAAGAAAACAATGCAGTAAAAAGATGATCTGTATGTCGCAAGATTCACTTCCTCTTTTTTGTACATCACATACACTTCCTAGAGTTGTTATTTAGATTTGCCTCAAATCCAAAACTTTCTTTGTATTCTTCACTATGGTATTCATTTTGGAAAAAGGAATATAAAAATAGGTGAAGGGGAGAATTGACAGAATATTTTTTGGTAAATCAAGCTCTGAAAATTATTTTGATACAAAAGTTCCGGTTAATGAGAACAAAGCTGAGATTGTTCAATATTATATACATAATTTTATCATTAGCTTATGTTTATTTCCTGTTAACAGAAGAAACCAGAGAAAGAGCAAAAGGAGAACTAACTGGGTTTTCTCTTCTGGTTCGTGTTTGAATCACTAGCAGAATACAGATATAATTAATTTATAAATGATATTATTTATATCAACACATTTTTACATTCTCATTGCAGTAAAACTACAAACACTGCTATAATCAAGACTTTCTTACCTGGGCGTGGTGGCGCACACCTTTGATCCCAGCACTCTGGAGACTGAGGTAGGAGGAGCGTTGTGAGTTCGAGGCTAGCTTGGGCTACAACGCAAGCGCAAGGCCAGTCTGAGCTATATAGTGCGACCCTGCCTCAAAAAAAACTAGCACTGGGAGTTTGGTTCAGTGGCTTAAGTGCCTGTCTGGCAGGCGTGAGGCTGTGAGTTTGATCCTTGGTACTGCAAAATAAATAAATAAATACTTTCTTTACCCAGGCATCATGGCACATGCCTGTAATCCCAGCTACTTGGGAGGCTTGAAGCAGGAAGATCTTAAGTTTGAGACCAGTCTGGGCAACCTAATGAGACTCTATCTCAAAATTAAATTAAAATAAAATAGATTAAATTAAACTGGGCATGGTGGCACATGCCTGTAATCCCAACACTCAGGAGGCTGAGGCAGGAGGATCTGTGAGTTTGAAGCCAGTCTTGGTTTTTTGAGATCTTGACTCAAAAAAAACAATAAATAAGTAAATAAATAATAAAATAAAATGGGCTAGGGATATAGTTCAGTGGTGGAACACTTACTTAGCCTGCATGGGGCTCTGTGTTCAATCCTCAGTTCCACTCCTCCCCAAAAAAATCTCATAGTTTTGTTCTATAAACTAATGAACTTAAGAATTAAAAATAAAATATAATTGCATTTACATTTAAAGTGTATACAAAATTTGATGATGAGAGTCTACAAAATTTATACACACTTTTATCAAAATATGCAATGAAAAGTAAAAGTTTAAAACATTAAAAAATTCATCTTTTTTCAAATATTTTATTTTTCATTAAAACGTTTAAAGATTTATAGAAATTAAGGACAAAATACAAATAAGAGGTAAGAGCTGGGTGTGGTGGCACACGCCTGTAACCCCAGCACTCTTGGGAGGCTGAGGCAGGAAAATCATTAAAAGTTTGAGACCAGCCTGGGCTACAAAATGAGGTCAAGGCCAGCCTGAGCTGCATAGTGAGATCTTGTCTCAAAAAAAGACAAAAAAAAAAAAAAAAAAAAGGAGAGGTAAAAAAATATCATAAATTTAAATTAAAACAATTTTTAAATGCTGAATTTTCACTTTTAGAGAATTTATTTTAAAAATTAAAATAAGCATAATTCTAGTAGTCAATGCCCATCTCTTGTCAATATAAAAATCTTTATCCCATTTCACTACGCCTAGACACACACACACACACACACACACACACACACACACACTTATTTATTTATAATAGGAATTATTTAACTTCAAGTGGTATCATTTCAGATACCACTTGCTGCGTTGTTCTGTTTTGGAGACAGGGTTTCACCATTTTCCCCAGGCTGGTCAGGAGCTTGTGGGTTTAAGTAGTCCTCCAACGTCAGCTTCCCCAAACAGCTGGGACTACACAGGTGCCACCATCTAGGTCCCATGTGACTTGAGCATTTTCAGAGGTGTTCACAATTGGGAGCATGAAGACAAGCAAGAAAATTAAAGTGGCCTACTAACTAAAGTACAGGATTTCCATCAAGGAAAGATTTCCTGCATTCATGTCATCTGAAGGAAAGATTTTATTTTTTTATAGTCCTCGGGATTAAACAGTCTTCACACTGAGCTAGATCTGCAGTCCTTTTTTCACAGAGTGTCTCAGTAAATTGACTAGGCTGGTCTCAAATGTGCAACCCTCCTGCTTCAGCCTCCCAAAGTGCTGGGATTACAGGCATGTGCCATCAGACCCTGCTGGGAAATGATCTGACCATGTGTCCAATCTCTTTGATCTAGGAATCTTTACTTTCTGAGGCAATACAACTACACTAAAACTTTCACATTTGTCATAGTAGCCTTTGGTTTCAAGGAGACAGTGTTACCTGGGACTTGAATAATGTTAGCCAGAGGGACTTTCAGGGTAGCAGGCCTTTCTTTGCCAGCATGCTCATCACAGTAACAAAGACGCTCCTGTTCTTTAACACACTTACTTTGTGGAGGTTTCTGTCCTGTATGTGGCTGACTCTGGGTGCAGATCCACAGTGGTGGTCGCTCTTGTCCAGGTCTAAGCAGAGCTACTACATGGAAGTGCGTATGCTACTACTAGGGTTTACTGGTACCAAGCCTCTTAAAATTTACAGTAGATTCTCAAGTACAGGGATTCCTGAGAATTCCATTTAGAGTTATTTTTGTTTGCCGGGAGTTTGGCTCAGTGCCTTAAGCGCCTGCCCTGGCAGGCTCGAGGTTGTGAGTTCAATCCCTGGTGCTGCAAAAAAAAAAAAAAAAAAAAAAAAAAAAAAAAAAAAAAAAAAAAACAAACAAAAAAACTAGAGTTATTTTTGTTTTACTATTATTTATTTCCAACAAATTTTCAGGAGTAGTACTTTGGGTCAAAAAATGTCTCTGTTGCATGTTCTTGATACCTACTACAAATCACACCCAAGCACCCCATGATCCACCTCCCCCATCCACATTCAGCTAGGTTATACTCCTACTAGAAAGGCAGGCAAGTGTTGTTTCCAGAGCCTCTTTTCACAGGCATTATGTTTTTCACAATCGCCAGTGTATTTACGTACAAGAGAAGATGTTTCTTTCATATATCTAA